>QNGE01003799.1:0-75328 GCA_008508345.1 Paragonimus westermani | reverse complement strand
AAAATTCGGCACACGCAGTCAGACGAAAAATACTTTTCGTTTCCCACTCATGCATTCGTTGTTATACGGAACTAGAGCATGGTTAACTGGGAAAAATAGGATAAACCCGTTTTCCTTTCATATGTTCAGACAATAGATACACACATATCAATATATCATCAGGTCATGCATGGTCTCACGAGTGTGGTCATTTATGTATAATATCCATATTATTTTACCGTAGTGTGCTACGCATACGTCCACGTATAATGTTTGCTAAATTCGTGAACGTCTATTCGAACATTTTTAAACCCAAGTTTCGTATGTCCAGCATTTGTTTGAATTTGTCGATTTTGTTTCAGGACGGAAACCGAATGTTGGATATGAACACGTCTTTTTTCACACAGGATGCAAAAGGTGTTTTGCTAAAAACTACGTCTTACTAATTTTGCGATACTTCAAGCATGCCGTAAAACTAATGTCTTTGATAATGTTTCACCAATTGCTACACATCTGAAACGCAACAAATTTCCCGGAAGAAATGATGGAAGTTTAGAAGGTAATATATAGAACATTAACTTTTTTCCAGATCACCTCAAGGTACGCGTTGTTTCATTTGTTATATGATACAGAAATCATCGGTCTGGAACGGATCCGTTTCAGAGAATTCATGTGACATGTCTAAGAACACTGGCATACATGAGAGCTACTTGGGATTATCAAAGTAATTTAGGTCTTTCCATCATTCACTCTTAGGAACGATTTTGAGTCGCTTCGAGACAGGTTAACAAATCTGAAAAGCAATTGTTTCAAGGTAACTTTCCCATACTTTGTAGTACTTATCTGTACCAGTTGAAGAACATTTTGAATCCTGACTGTACTTGGGGTAAGTTTTTCTAGCTAATCTGAATGGAACATTCAAACCATGATTTGACAATAGCAATAATGTGCGCGATTGTTCACTGGCTATAGTCACACGGTGGTGGGCTGGGTGAGTGTAATATGCCTAAACATTATGAAGAGAATTCAAGCGTAAAATGAGCTCATATTGATCATAATCTTCCAGTTGGTCATTTTTATCGCTCCAAATGTGCATTGTATTCCACTGTATTCAGGTACAGCAATCACATCAACGATGATATATATTTTTCGGAAACTGTTCAGTGCAATTTTAACAGTTGTGCTCATGTTCCACGTTATTAAGAAGTCAGTGTTTTTTTCTATTAGGGCAACCTGCGAAGCATTATTACGCAGTTAACCACCTTGAGAATTACGTATGGTCCTTGAGTAGACTTGTTCAAAAATTTACTTAAGATCATGTGGTTTACATCTGCGCCGCTTGGGGATATCCTTATTTCAAAATGCCGGCTCTAGTCACATAGTCGCAGTACATGAACAGAATAAAATGAACGGGACGTACGAGGCCACTTACAAGTCCATCGATTTGGAAGGAGTGTATATTGAATACAAAAGTGTAGCAAATCATTTGCACTGTTTAAATTGTGCGTTGTACTCCGCTATATTAAGCTGTAGTCAAGTTCTTTGACGAGGTGTCGTTTACACGAAATGTACTTTTAAACGTCTTGCTCACATTTTGGCTTATTGAGGGGTCTCTTATGGTTTTGTAAAAAGGAAGACTTATGAAATATTGATTCACTTTTTATTATCTCGAACAGCACATGGTGTTCATGAGTGAATGCACTGAGCGCCCAACGAACCAAACTGTGGACACTCTGATCATACCCTGTATTTTACTTCCGTACATCTTGTTGAAATGGAGCTCTTACGTTGGACAGAAACCATGGGAACGCTTACATTGTTATACATACCTGACTTACCCATTTACGAAACTTTTTCCAAATGACGTGAACTATACAGACGTGATCAAAGGTAGAGCGCACAAGGTGTTTTATATATTCCATCACAGAGTGGGTATACCGCTCATGCTGGTTGAAGATGAAATTAACTGTCTTTATATTCAGGCCACTGCATATAGTTGTTCTGAAAGTTTAGACTATAACAATATCAACTACTTTCACTTTTCAAGTGTGATATTATTCCTCCTAAGCTGTTGTTATCTCCAGATTCATTTTGTCGGACCATGTAAACGGAATACCAGATGGTGTCCTAGAAGTATATTTTGTGCATCTCGTTGGAGTGGATTAAGACAGTTTGCCTAGAATTGTTAACTCTGTGGCACCCAAATGGACCGCTTCATTCGTACTACTCAAATAGTAACGTTTATCTCCAAAGCATGGCATTTTTTTAGGTTATTATTGTTTTAACTATTCTCCTCTTTTGAGGACTTTATTGGAATATTAAAAAGAACGTAAGCAGCTGACGAGGGTTCTCAGGAATGGGGTGAATTGGTTTAAGCTTTGGTGCTCAGCTGAACCAAAGTCGAACGCTCCAATGGATTGCTCTGTTATTCGCTCCCCAAACAGTAATCAAGGTCTTTTCCTAATGATATTTGTCAGCACATTGTGCGAGGCCATTTTGATTACTAGTGTTGTATAACAGGCAGTTTCATTGTGAGTAATATACTACTCACAGGCGACATTCAGAAACAAAAAAGCAAGCTCCGAACGCGACGGACAATAAGAGACAATCGGAACAGTGTATATGTGCTGTGTGAGAACTCTCACCAAGGCGAATGACAACTTATTGTCACGTAATGTATGTGAGTGCATGTCTGTCGTGCAAATGAGCGCACGCGTTTGTGGTTTAATTTTTGACATGATCTGTACGGGAGTTTCCGCAATANCGATAGTCTCTCGGGGACACAAACGTTGTGCCTTGACAAACCCGAGGATGAAGAATCTCTGGCTACAGCCGTTCGAAAATGGTGACGTCCGGACGTTCCTGGAGGACTTGGAGGACGTAGCCGAAGTCGGAGTCAAGACCGACAGTGGGAATCTGGCTGCTCCGCGGACGCTGGTGGAGGGCAGGGCGAAGGCGGTGCTGAACGTAACGTGAAGAGGCTTAGCGAACGTGGAGTTGGCCGCTGTGAAGGAGGCGCTGATGACCGCGTTTAACAACCTGTCCGACCGCCAGGAGGCCATGCATCGGTTCAGGGCGGCCAGGCTTGGACAAGGAGCGGATCCAGCTGTTTGTCGCCACTCTGCAAAGTTTGCTGGACAGGACTCTGCCGGGATTAGATCAAGAACCACGACGACAGTTGTTAACGGAGCAGTTTATTGAAGGACTCCCGATGACGGTTCGCGACCAAATCCGCATTGCCCACGTCGCTCGGCTGATGGACCTTGACGAACTTACGAAGGTGACGCGGGAGTTGGCGGTAATGTCCGTGGCCTCAGTGGATTCAAACAGCAATACGGACAAGAAGACACTGGGAGAAATGCAGAAGGCAATGAAGCAACTCGCAGCAGATGTAGCTGCCTTGAAAACAGCATAACGGAAGAACGATCAACCAGGAGGCTTCTTCATCTGTGGATAAGAAGGACACTGGAGTTAGGATTGCTCAATCCGGCAATTTAAGAGGTCTGAATATAAAGTGTTTCCTGATTGTTCTTTTTGTTGGGCAGGTCAAATAGAAATGAAAGCGATTGAGAAGGGGGCCGTACATACAAGAGTTGCAGTTGACGGAGAGGCAGAACAGTGCTTAGTCGATACAGGGTCGGCTATTTCGTTGATTGCTCGTGCAAAAAAGCAAAACCTAGAACCGACATCCATGATGACCAGGGCGGTTGGAGGTCATAGTCTACTGGTTGACGGTGTGAAAGAAGTTTGGGTACGTATCGACGGCCATATCGTAAAGCACTGTTTCATTGTCCCCAGAAACCAGGCAAACGATACTCGGAGCCGATTTCCTCGCTGCAGCAGATGTCGTGATTGACTTGAAGCTCAAAATGTTGTCAACCAGGTATGGCTCCCTGACGCTCATAGGACAGCGACCGGATAGCGTCAACAAAGTACGCAAGGCTAAAACCCCCATTTGCACATCCGCCTTGCTCCAGTCCACGGTCGAGAAATACGCGGAATTATTTACGAATGACGGTGATCCGTACGGATTTTGCAACTGGATTGCACGTGAAATACCAACAACCGGAACATTTCGACCTCACAGATCCCGCGGGATACCGGTTCACCTGACAAACTGCAGCAGACAAATTTGTACACAGTTTTGGACTTACGCTCCGGATACTGGCAGGTAACAATCAAACCCACGGATCGTAAGAAAATCACAAACGCGTGCACTCATTTGCACGACAGACATGCACTCACATACATTAGGTGACAATACGTTGTCATTCGCCTTGGTGAGAGTTCTCACAGCACATATACACTGTTCCGATTTTCTCTCATTGTCTATCGCGTTCGGGGCTTGCCTTTTTGTTCCTGAATGTCGCCTGTGGGCAGTATACTACTTGCAAGTGGTATACTATTTACAATGAAACTGCCTGTTATTCAACACTAGTAAGGGCGCGTTGCGGAAAATAATCGTTATTGAATCACAGTAACACCAAAACACGTCTAAGAGCATGTTTTATTTCGAGCTGCCGTCAGTTCATGGGAAATTTTTTGGTAAGGCTTTCTACGTTGCATACAGGTGTACTCATATGTTGCTGTACAAAATCTTTGTACTTCTGCTACTCCCGCAAAATTTTGTCTAGATTGTTTATTGTTCATTATACTGATAGGAATACTTTTCGAATGCCTGTAATCCAAAGGAAACGAGGACGGTGCGCTCGATAGTGCGAAAGAGACTATAATTAGGGATAAATCTAAGACTAGTGTTTCACAGTGTCATTTTTGTTTGCCATCAGCCTCATCAGTGGTGACCTAAGGACGTGCTGCAACATGAGATTTACCGGCGTTTTGCAGCACTTTCAGTTGAACTGTTGAAGGAACTACGCGACATGTCAACCAATGAGCCACTCTATACCTTTTAGATTTTATAAGTCACGCAACTTTAACAGCCAAACTTGTGAATTATGTGAAACAACTTTGATGGTGTTAATATGTAAACACTAGTCTCAGAAGACAACTAAGTGCTTATCCTCTGTGTGCGTTGTAATCCTTCCATAGTGGTCAGCAAAATGTCTCCTATGAAGTGGACAAGTTTTCAGTGCTAATCAGTTCGAGGTAAATGACAATATGTTTACTGATTCAATCAAAACTAAGTGTATTGACCAGTATTCAAAATACAACCACCAAGTTTACTGCATTGCTTATTATCACAAACGTCATGTTTAATAACACTACTATGCCATTCATCAGTTGAGAGGGTTATTTTCAGGGTTTTCTGACTGATAATTACGGTCAGTTTTGTTTTTGTTGGAAGTACAATGCCTGTTTTGGTTTTGAGGGCTGAATTATATCTAATAAATTGTGTAAAGTGCACGCAGCGCTCTTGGGTTTTGTGGGAATGAATGATGCGCTCTAACGTGTGGTTTCGTTGTAGGAGAGTTTTCACAAAATAACCATCCTCTCTTCAGGTTTGAGATTTATCTATAAATACAACAGCTTGGACAGCCGTTTGTACTGACAATGGTTCATGAATTTGCAAATGAGTACGATTGTATAGCGAAGGATAAAAGAGAAAGAAATAAACAGACAGGAACAATCGTGTTTTGCGAGACGAAAGAGTTAACAAGTTTACGGATTCAGTGACCGCGACGCGATGTCATAGTAGAAAATATTTCCAACCAACTTTGCGGATGGTAGCTATGTTCGCAACCGAGTAGGTAGAACCTGACAAAACACTCAAAAGGATGGTGAAGGTTTTCATAGCCCGTAACCACGTTACCGCTCGACCACTTTGCGACTTCTTCCAACCGTCAGCAGCTAAACTGCCACACAGATGGCAGACGCTTCGTTAGCATGTGGAGTGTATAACTCTACCCGCGAAGACTGTACTTGTTCACTATCTTGGTTATCAGTTTCTTACTTGCACTTTCTCGAGCGCCTTCAGTCTATTTGATACAAACTAACTGGTGGAGACAAAAGTTGGATACCGCGAATTTGTGTGTATCTTCCGAACGAATAGGCCAGGTCTGTACTACATGGGGCAAACTTGAGCACGTATACATATTTTAAACTCTTCGTTTCACTGACAAATGATCTAGCATAATAACATTTATGGAATGTTGACTGCCAATGAGTTGATCGGCGCTCCTGAATTACGGCTGCAAGGGAGAACCGTATGACACGAGGAATTATTATTGCAGCGGTTCCTATTTACACTGGGATTTGTGCTTACTTGTCTGACAATATACTTTGATTACCCGTTGGCAATTTCGTTCATCTGCAGTATTTTATACAGTTGAAAGTATGTAGGGAAACCGTCTAAATATCACATAGCGGAACTGAATGGGATATTTTAAAGGCTCAATGGTAAAAAGAACTTGAAACGAAGAGTGGAATCGTTGTTTTGGCTTGACAAAATACATAGGATAAGCCATCTATCTGTAAGATATGAATCTCTGAAGATTACGTGATTAGTTATCAATTTACTTATATTTTGAGCACAATGATGATAAAAATGAGCTCTTAACATGTTATTCATGACATGGTATCAACTTATTCCTCGTAATATTTTCATTTTAATTTCTTACGGACGTAAAGGAACCGAGCGTTAATCTATCCCATATTATTGAAGTGTCAGTTAAATTTTTGTCAGCGTCCAGGATGTCTGATTTTGGGTTGCAAACTTGCAGCGTTATATCATTTTTCACCTTATGCGTTCACCCTGTCTAATAAGGGTTCTTCTTATATCGAGTAATAATGTTATAACTTGCCTCTATTCTCACTACACACATCGGGCTTCTAGAATTGACGATAAAACATGGAACGTGTAAAACGTTTTTTACTTTTGAGCCAAAAAATATGCAATACGAGTGGAATTTGCTGGAAGACTCCAGTGATTTTCCACGAGATCTCTGAAAACGCATTAGTGCCGCAGCGGTTTAAAAAACTGCACAAGTCAAGCATTTTATGATCAACCCGGCGTCTCGAAGGACACAGTCACTATTTTCTGCACATTGTTAATAAAACTACACGTTGTGCACGTTCAACCATCCTTACGTCTTAAATGTTTAAAAGCTAACACTCGTGTATATTCATATTTTAGCAGTGACAATACTAAATACGGCACTGAACACCTTAGCGAACAGAACCATCCGCGAATATGAGAAATGAAAGTATGCAAACTTTGCAAATCGTATTCGAATGACCCACCAAGTTGCTACCATCAAGCGCTCATGTTAACACGAAATTTACTTAGTCCACTTACATTAATCACCTCCGGATAACCAGGATCTAAACCGTTCTCACACCTTCACATGGTACGTTCATTAGGTTTAGATGCCAAAGAAAGTTTTTAAACAGTAGATCGATACTTTAAGTGTAAGGTGTATTATGGATGAACCAAGAGTAGATGATCCCGCTCTTTTAATCTTATCAGTTGTAATCAGCTGATCGCAGAAACCTGTTTCATCAGTCGTCTGCACCGTGTCACTCTCGAAACGTCAAGACGATAGCACCCTTCGGTATTGGGTTTTCGGAGTTATTTGTTGTCGTCAGTAACACTTTGGATCTTCTGAAAAATTGGTTTCAGATTTAATTGTTGACATTGGTTCGGGGTTCTAAAACTAAACTTGGCGAACCAGGTGCTTCTGATGCTGATTAGTTCTTGTATGCATATATATATGCAGTTTAAAACATTCCATTGAAAATCTGGAAACTTATTTGTTGTTAGCACTGTTCAGAAAGAACACTGAAGTAAAAATCGACACAGATCTATCTGAATCACATAAAAACGCGATGTATCCGAACGACTTCTCTTCATATATTCGCTTCACAGATGTATATCAAGTAAGAAGGGTCCGACAAGGACTTTGAGAATAAGAGTGCAATTAACGCAGTTATCTTGTACAGTTTGCTGTTGTTATCAAGGAAGGCGTGGCTGATAGAAATGCCATGTATGTGTTCAACTAAACTTGAGTAATCTACTTCGTAATGTTCATAGAAGCCTACATTTACTCTGTAAAAAACTATATGAACGTATTGAAACTAACCGAACGCTATTGACCGTACATAGGCGCTCGAAACTCAGTACAGTCTTATTGGTTTGGTAGGGTTGTCTTCGTGTGACCAAATCTGTTGTCGGTCTATCGCTACTTACCTGTGTACTTTGAACGTTACTGGGTGATCCGAGCATCTTAGAACCTATTATTTGTAAGTCCTAAGAGTCACATGTCTTCCATTGAATCATCTGGTCCACTGCTTGAAACCATTAGGTGGTTTTGACCTCTGAAGAAGGCGTAAATGATTTGTGCAGTATGTTCTGAAAAGAGTGACTTTCAGAAGGTACTGCACTGACTCATTCAGCTGACCATCTTTCAACAGGTTTTTTCGGTCAGTGAAATCGTTTGAAAAGTTTGGCGTTCGGTGCATTTTTAAGAAGTCCAGAGTAAGAAAACTTCACAGTGAAAAAGAAGCGTTCAACGTCCACTTTTACCTAACCATTAGTACTTTTTTTTTATCGTAAAGCGCCCACCTGAACCTCATGAAAGGTGTGTTTCTGAGGTATGTAACGTTTTGTTCTTGAGAAGGACGCATATTTTTCTATGCTGGGGAGTATTCACTCGGACACTCCAGCTCACTTCTCTGTGTTTTCAACAAGTTTAAGTGAGGTCTTAAGTTGTCTAACCGAGCATCAGATAAACTGAACTGTGCACCCAGGGTCTCGATGATAACTGTGCTGGAAAGCGTTGTATCATTTGTTTCTTATTATTTTTTCACTGAAAAATGTGATCAATCAGCATTATCATTGAGATGAATTCTGTAACCTTAATCCGCTACTGAGGATAGTGTAAAACTCACATAGAACGCTGAAGGGTATATAATTGTTAAATAGAATTTTGAGATTTTGTCAGTACAATGTTGATCAGGAAATGGGGCATTTGTTATCATGTGCTTAGTGCATGCTGGTTTTGTCCAGTCCATATGTCAGTAGCGTGAATGATATGAGCACTGCATCCCACTGGAGACTATCCCTGTCAAAGATAATATGAATATGGATTAAATGCTTAAGAATTGTGTTTTGAACCAAATTGCTTTCGCTCAAGACACTTCTAACGAAGATGTCCGTGAGAATCAGAAACGCGTATTGTAAAGCGTTGTTCGAAACATCGTGTTATTTTGCAGCATCATTCGTTGCAAACGCCCAGTTCCATTTCGATTCGAGTCCAATGATGACAGTCAGAACTGTGTAGAACACTCAAGCACTTCGCGGACTGTTTGCAAACAAAAATTTCACGTCATAACAAAATCCTAGGTTGGTATTGGCAAAAAAACTAGGTTTTTACTTACGCCCAAGTACGCCCATCTGCGAGGGGGCTTATCATGGTAATTTCCCACTTTATTGGCACCATAACCTGCTCCTCTGGACAGCAGCTCAGTCGTACAAACAAGTGTTTCGGGAACAACTAACTGGCCTAAGTAGCAATCAAACAGACACGAATACAACGAGTAGTGAAGTAGTACAATGTAGACTGTATCTTTGAAGCTTGTGTTGTGAATCCAGAAGGCGGATGACACGGAGGTTGTTTTATTGGAGAAACCAATACACCACTTAAGCGTCTCAACGGGACTAGGAACAAAAACGCTCATCTGCACACCGCACTCTTCTGAGGATGCTCCAGTCGCTTTGGACACCATGTCTCAGTTCCATCATGTGGCGGAAGTCCTTAAATGTCGTTCTGCCTTCCAACGATCCTTCTCGTATGTCTCCCGTATTTATCCCGCGATCATTCCGATCCATGCGGCTACTGAATAGTGGTGTGATTAGTATGGTGCGACCGTCTATCTTCACTACGCTTGTTTTATCTTGTGTACAACTACGGGAATGAACGCGTGTTTGAAAAACGCGTATATACATGTGCCTAACTTTCAAGTTAGAAGATTTTTGAAATTAGCTGCGTGGTATATGTCTTTGAATTGCATTAGTTGAGAAATATAAATTCTGTGACCTTCGGTACTCAGTAGAGCACATCGATTACCAAAACGTATGAACGATCGAATACTGTGTTCAATCGGCATTCATGAGTAACCTAAACTTCATGAGTTGGAACTGAGCAAATTAAAAGTACTGTTATCCAATATAAATAAAACAGTTTTTATTATGTAAGCAGTTGAGAAAATCACCCCAAACACAGCTAGAAGTTATGTTAGCTTAGGGTAGAAAACAGGACAACAGCCGTCTTAAGCAGTAGATTTACATTTGCCGCTGATACAATGTTTGTCACAGACCGCTGAAGAGAACATTAGTTTAAGCGTGAAAGAGAAAGCTGAACGACGGAACACGATAAAATTCATGCCTGTGAACACAAACCATCAGGGTGCCTACGCTTATTAAACAAACAGTACAGACGAGTATGGGTGGAAATACATCTGACTCCAGAGAAGTGTTCACTTTCTCACTCAGCTGGTTTTCCTCGCAGTCCAGTCACCCAACAACCTTCACGTCATTGAACCCATTTGTATCATGAACACGCACGCTGCCAAACGTGTGTCACAAATTGATATCAGTTGCAACAATAAACAATCAATTTATTTACTGTGGCCTACATTAAAACATTACTTGGAAACGAGGCCAGCTGCTAGGAGTGGGAAGTGTGGTAACAACTGTGTAACGTTCCATACAATCTCAGAACTTCAGCTGAAGTTTGAGCATACCAAAACCCTTCTACAACGACCACCTTTGGATACCTGGAAGAGTGGTCGTTGTAAGAAAGCTTGACGGACTGCTTCATGTCCGGCAAACTATACAAAGAAATGCAATACTGCTTTTAATCTGCTCATCGACTGTCTACTTTAATACCTGTGTATTTATTAAGTGATTCTTCTTTGCCCGACCGTTCGCATAGGTCTCTCTGGCGATTAAACTGAAGGGTGACAGCTTTAAGAAGCAAATTTGATTTTAAGTTAGACACGAGCGAATCATCATATATGAACGCTCTGTCACAGTAGTGACTTGCCTCAATGTGGACACAGGAGTTGTCCTGTTAACTTCAACCGGTGTCCCCTCGATTGGGACTTCTCTCCAAGTTGAAATAGCAGAAACCATCATCTTATTGAGCGGTATTTTGATCACTGGCAAGTAGTAGAAAATCTGGATTATTCATAATTTGAGCATCACTCACAATTGGTCGCAGTTATGGGATCCCCATAGACCTTTTAGTAAGTCTCTTCCAAAAATAGGCACTATACCCGAGTTCCGCCCTTCTTACAGCCCGCCAGTGGTGATTTCAATTTGGGGAGAAGTCCCAATCGTGGGGTCACCGATTAAGGTTATCAGGATTGTCACTGTGTCTCCTCTTGAGGCCACCAGGTAGTCTGAACACTACTCGCAAGCGAATGTGTCAGATCCTTCTTATATGATAATTCAGTCGTGCGTTGTGTACGGTCATTTGTGCAGTGATCAACACGATTGTCTCATGAAAGCGTGGCTGGAGTTCTAGTTCCAGCCGTAGCAAGGATATGTACTACCGGCGAACCCTAACGAGAACAAAACTGGAGCATAGAAGCAACTTTGTGGTTGTTTTTCAAAGCATGTCATCAGATCTGAATAGCAATTGCTCGAGTTTCTTCCACCACCATGCCTTCTTATTCCTCCCCTTCTCGACGTCCGCTTTTACTTAGCGACGTTCTCGTGGTGACTTGTGAACTTTGCAACATTATCTAAGATGTGCAACAATAAAGAGAAAAACCAAAACTCGAAAAATTTCGCGATACCAGATTATAAGGGTCCAAGAACCTGATGAACTCTTCATATGCTTTGTTTCGTCTATTTATGAGACGTGATTGAAAAGCTTCAACCTGTTTCTGCTGAAATCCATCATGTTTAACTCTCGAATGGTTGAAGAGCTGCCACTAACCATCAGATTACTCGCAACTTCATTTCAAGCCAATATGAAGATGATATGTTTTAATACGCTCACCTGCCAACGTTTATCTTGGCACATTTTGTGTGGACGGAACAGTTGCTGGTGGAAATGTGCTATCTTGTCAGTGGGTATCATCAGCCAAAATGAAAAGCTGTTTCGTCATCTTCGTACGTTGACCTCATGAATTGCATACTAGGTTTACGGATTTCCACAGTGTAAGGTGGCTTGCGTAGCATGTTTACCGGTCCTAATTAACCGGAAACAATGGGTTTTGTGATCGTTGTTGCTGCTTGATTATGCGCACCCCGTAAACTGCGACCAAGCAGCCTACAGCAAGATCCAAGGTAGGCACGACAAAACAACTGACCTAAACATGTGATCACATTGTCCTCGATTTTCAGTTCAATGAAATATTGTTGCCCCACTTTCTCTGTTATCACTGCTGCGCTGAAAGTAGTTCCAGGCGTGAGCTAGTTACTTGTGCGATTGCTATCGCTTATCTCAAACTAATACAGTTTCAAACCTCAGGGGATCACCGAAACCTTACTTCATCATTTATCGCCCTTATCTTCTGTGAGTTCCCTCAAACAGGAGGAGAATATTACGCGTGTTTCAACATTTTTCCTAAAATTTCGACTAGGTTGCTGGCAGATTCCATTCTGATTCTGTCCCTAAGTTTCCAGTATGATCGACCCAGTCTATTTTAACCTGTCTCTGACGACAGAAACAGCACTTTTTACATGCGCAACGTAGTACGACAGCCCACTTCACGTTTATCAGGTGATCGTGATTCAATTTTGAAGAAATCTTTTGGCAACCTGCCTCAGGCTTTGTATGGACACCTTTGCCGTTGCAGTTGTACAACAAAACAGATAATGTATCGTAGGACAACTTGGATCAGCCAGTGTACAGTCCCCAATAGTTTTGTACCATTAAGACAAAAGTGGAATCTGATCCGATATTTGGTAGACAGGGCTACGAAAATGTGCTCAGGAGACATCATAGAAGAGGGTTTCTGTTTAATAATCCATTGAAAATAACTATCTGGAATAGTTCATTTGTAAGAATACGCTAATAAACGCGCAGTTCGATGGACCGCAATCTGGGGACGAATTCTGTCCATATTTATTTGTTCTTCAAAGTTGATAGCTCCGGTGAAAACAAGAAATTGAGTGTAGCAATTAACAACACATTTTACGATTCACTTGCTTGTTCATTTCTGAGATCCGGTTTTGCCCTCCTAGCTGAAAGATATACTGCCTAATCATGCAACCTCTGTGTGCTTCGTTTGTTTTTGTGGAACAAGCTGTATAGGCCATACAACACGGGGATTGTCTGAATGCATTCGCGAATATCAACCCATTTGACTAACACGAAGTTCGATCATACTTAGTCTAATCAAACCACCTGATCATTCCAACCGATTCGTTTAAGCCAATCTATCGACTATGTGGTATACAATCGAGGCAGGTTAAACGTCGTATACCGGCAATCGCGGATGTTGCTTCAACTTGCCAACACCCATGACCACCCTGCGCCCAACTACGGCTAATCAAAAAGTTGGACCTTCCATGGCTGTGTATTCAGACTCAGGAACGGTTGATTAATACTTTTTTTGCAAACGCTACATAAATAACGTAACCACTGTTGTGTAACTAGTCCTCATGAATCGAACCAAACCGACAACATTGTTCGAATGCGTTTTAGTTGGGACTTCACCCGATGTTTGTCAGAGTGGTGGATACTCACCCTAAACACTGTTGCTAATTAAAAAGATGTGACTGAGTTTGTTAGTTCGTTGATTCAAAAGCTATAGTTCTTGAGAGCCTTTCACAATTCTTGTGGAACACTGGTACAACAGAACTTTTGAAAATAAAAATTTTATTGTCAATTTACCTACAAAATGTGTTAATGTTTCAAAGTTTATGGTCGGTATGGCTCAAAACGCTTACGAATCGGTAGTCATTCGGAGCCTCACGCTGCCAAAGAAACAAAATTCCAATTGAATACCTTGAATCAGAGAACGGAACAAGTTGGTGATGGAAAACACTTAATACTTTGTTTCAGTATGTTCTATTCGGTCGAAAATACCCATTGAAGTCATGAGAACGACAGAGTAGCGAACAAGACTTGTTTTCCGTGTTTGATCATCAGGCTAATTACAACACAATAAATATGAAAACAGTGACTAATATGAGTCAGATAAACGGTCAATATAGTTTAAGGACGACATGTTTGTTATCAGTTATGTGATCACTGTTCCAACTCATGGGCTTGATTGATTGTGGGCCAGGGGAGGTTAAGTGTCCGCACGAACTTCTGAGCGCAGAGGTCAGCGTTACGCAATCGGATGCTGATGGCTTCGGCAACGGTCAACATTCGAAATCTCACCACTTTTGATCGATTCCTTGGCACTCGGTAGACAATCCGAATAGCATCTTTCTTACTGACAGAATGAATGGAGTCGGTCAAGTGAGCAACAATCGCGCTTGAAACCGTTTTAGTCACACCACTGTTCAACCACGCAGGATGGTGTTCACACACTCTGTCCGACAATCGCCTTGTAGTACGACCAATATATGATGCTCGAAACGAGCAAACAAATGAGTACACACAATAATTGGTTGTAAAACATGGAAGTTTGTCTTTGAGTTGTGACACGATAATGGGTGTTGAACGGAAACTGATGCACAATTGAGCGGCAAGGTAGTATGTTCTCTAACGTATTCGTGAAAACAGTTCGAACATTTGTACCTTTTCTTATGGAACTCACCAATCAAAAGTTGAAGAATTTTATTTTGCTCTCATACGTTTCAAATTTCAAGGTTTGTTGCACACACATAATTTACCAGTGTCAGCGACTTGTCTGCAATTACAAAATTACATATCTTCATTTTCTACGGTTGTTTCTCCCACGATTAAACTTTTATTCTACCTGGTCAATTCCAGGGCAGCTATTGTACAGTGTCTGTGCACGAGCGTTGAATTTGGCGAGACAAGGTGAATTGCTTGAGACTGTTTGATTAGAAAGCAAGATGGTGAAGAAGAACATCGACTTACTGTCCGGTGGTACCCACTTCTTGCTATCTCCCATTGATAAATATAAATAAGGATACAGTCAAATGATGAATGACGTTCGGAAATAGTTAGACTCGTTTAAATTACTCTTTTGCGGTTTTCTTTGTTATAACCTGTCCATGGAGTGCAACGTACTGATATCAACAATGGCGTGAGTCTATTTTAAGGAGTGATACAAATTAATTAAGAGCACAAGTACCAAGGTCATAAGTGTAAATTTTGGGTGGGCAATATTTTTTTTATCTAATTCAGTTAAAATCAGGCGAAGAAGAATCTTTGAACGCAAGTGTAATAGTGAATATTTTAGTTGTATAAGGATGAAAACCGATGAAAGTTAGAAGAGCCTGAACCGAAGCTGTTCCAGAATTTTCATTGAGCTTATCAAAGCAAATGAAGCAGACTCATTTCTATGCAAAAAATGGCTTACATACGATTGAAATACAATGCTATATTTTACACATTGATGCTTTTTCAATTAGTCTCCTTAATTGAAACAAAATTGAATCGTTTATTATGGTAGTGTGATAAATGTGCTTGGTGGAAAAAGGATACGAATTGCAATAATTCTCACTGAGAAGAAATATTACAAGAGGTATGGAGCGCCCCATCTGAGTGAAATGGAATCATATTAGAGCGAAATGCAAGTCAGTGGTTAAGTTAAACACTTAGGGAACTTTTTATCAGAGTCCGGGAGATCGAAGCATGTTGACCTACCTAATTCCTCCGTTGTTCACAAAGAAGCTTTGTTTTACAATTTTGCTGTTACTAACCTCAACTGCAAACTCATGGTCTACTTATTTCACGTTCCCTGAGATACAGTTGCTACTAGCTGATTGACAAAAAATACACTTTCAAACCCAATCTATCACTTTAGTCAATAAATGTGATGCGAAATCAAGTTGATCAAGCGAGCGGAGTACCACTGATTTGCCTCTAGATCCATGTATTTGTTTTGTTACCAGTCTGTCAATCTATCCTTAGATTATTCCTAATCGACGAAGGTTGTCTGTTTAAACTGACTCATGCTCACAGTCCAAATTTCAAACATTTTTACTCGATAGGTCACAAACTACACACGCGGCTAATAAATAATAATGGAATTAATGAATAAATGAATAACAAATGAATAATAGTAGCAGATGTCGGATGTTGTTACCGTTTGAGTGAATCCATCTGTTACGCTAACCAATGTCTGCAATCGAGCAGGTTGATCAGCGTTGTTCCCCAACTTCTTGTTCATTGGTGAGAAAATTACCAGATAACTCAGGTTAAAAATTTCATGCTTATGCTGTACAGTTGCTCGAATGGTTTCTATTAGTTATTTATGCCACACTTACTAGTGATGAAATGTGCTCTCATCTTGTAGATGTAAACCGCACCACAGAAACTTTATTTGATGTGCGTAACCAGTTACGTGAATTGTCAAATGTACTTGGTGTGGTTCAGTCAGTGCAGTTGAAACAGTCGGGAATTGATTTAGTTACACCACTTATACCACGTCGATCTCCGAGGCTGATAACAAAAGACAGAAATGGCTACCTTGATCGTCTTGAGGTAGGACAGATGTCTGGAATCATGTTATCCTCAATTTTTCATTCTAGACTGAAAAGTTTACAGAACAGTCTGATTTAATAGGCAAACCGAGATTTGAAGAAAGTCAAATTTCAATGTTGGACTTTTTGACTGCTCAAGAGGCTTATCTTGAAAATCATCAAAAATCTCTAATGAACATTACGGAAGATCTTATGAAGATTCAAGCAAAGCGAGTTATATTTTGTTTCCCTGATTAAATCTATTTTCAATTCTGTTTTAAGTATTAATGTTTTGGCTTAACTACTATCCATTAACTATTTACAACTAATATATAAACCTTTCAGATGGTCTGCTAGCTCAAAATTCTATTGCTTATTCATGTTACATGTACATACGTCTTAATTGTAGCTTGATTGAATTTTCGAAAAATGAAATGAATGTCAATTATGACGCCCTTGTGCGTGATGTTCGAGATGAGGCGATTAAATTTTTCACGTAAGCCAACGTTTTATTACAAAATTTTTTCCATCCAGAAACTGTTTGCAAGACAAACTGGAAACTATGTTTTGTGAACCGTAATGTTAATCTGCTTGAACCTCAGTTTTCAAACACATCAAGAATCAAAATGACGATTACGTAACGATACCATCCCACTAAATTACAAGTTCCAGCATTTTGACCGGAGAATTTTATTTCTCGTGAATATGATGGGAGTGCATTGTTAAACCCGTAATTTTTATTGAGGTTTTCGTTGTATTTTTCAAAATGACAGAAGTTGGTTTGTACCACTTGAACTGTTTCCTACGTTCTTTCAGCATATATCCACTAAATTCAGACACCTTATAAACTAGTGCTTGTTTTTGGCTTATTTATTCTTAGCTTATTGTTACCATAGTGGACATTTTTGATCATTTCTGTGCTTTCACAGTTGTCAAACAATTAAAATATGAACATGCAAATCCCGATAGCGTTGCAACCATCTACATCAAGTTATTACTTAGATTAAACACGACAGCTGATCAGGCGTAATCACAACTCCCTAGTCACAGCGATAGGTTGCTTACACTTCAATTAAGCAAACGGTTCCTCGGACATACTTGAATAAAACGGTGAGAAAGCCTAAACCATGCGTAGCATTTTGTACATTCTGATCACTTGTAACTAATTTTAGACATCAAACCAGCGGTCTTCGAAGCAGCAGTCATGAGATTACAGCTTACTTCTCTTAACTGCATATTGATTCACCGGGATTTTTGTGCGAACAAGAAAGATGTTTGTGTAAAGAGTGCGCTCCCCATTGAGGTTACTCTGGCTACTGTGCTCAATCCGGATTGATAAACTTTGTAATTTGTTTACTTTTGTAACTGTATATATAACTCGTCGCTGTGACACAAAAAGGAAACCTTGAGAGAGAAAGAAATTTAAATACAACCTACAACTTGCAAACAGTTAAGCTATCAGTGTAAGTAAGGCATCATCAACGAGAAAGATACCTTAAGGCCTTCGTTTTCCCGAGTCATTAAGTACACTCACCTCACAGACAACCCGGTTAAACATCGACAACCTTCACACCACTGAGCCCGATTGGCCGGAATCACACCTAACGTCTCCAGTCTCGGACTACGTGAGTCTCGCAGGCCCCAGCACGGCGGACGAATCCAACTAACAGTAGCTAACCCCTTGATGGACAATTTCGTTTCTCTATGCCAATTCATTTGTCCACCTCGCATCCGAAGTCAGTTTGTCATTTGTCAGCAGAATGCATGAGAGCAAATTACCGCATTTCCTTATCGTATTAAATAAGAAGAATGTAAAAGACTAGGCGCTTGTATCTTTTTTCCACCGTCATTCTTTCCAAATCTCCACCTAGAATATCATTCGGAAGTTAGTTGCTTTGTTTGCTGGCTTATTTATCTTATTCAGTCATTTCACACACTACTGTCCGAACCAACGATAATCCGTGCAAAATCAATGCTTATGTGGGCTGCTCAGAGCTACTGCGTGTGTATGCTGGTATTCTGTCTAATGTGAACTGGTCTTGTGCTAGAGGTAAATTTGGCTAAGGCTGCAGCACCCATACCAGTGAGATCCCGTACTAAGTACATAATGCGACGCCGTGAATAACGTCATTGTAAGACGGACTCCAACGATTAAGTTTAAACTAAGAAACGCAAATTAATATTTTTACGCTCCCATTCTAGCGGGTATTTCCCAGCCCGATTTTTGTACAACCTTGTAATCTCACACTGAAAACTTTTCCAGTTATAATTCAACAGCATATCAAGTGGCGGTGCTGTATTTACATTTTGGATTACGTCTTTCAGCCTATTACGAATATATGTAGCATATGTACAATTAGCCTAGCCGTTACCCTCGTAAGAGCAATTTGCAGAATGGATCGTGGTAACCAGTTTTCATGGTAATCCCCATTACTTTCTTAGCCATGACCTAGCACTACCTGAATATCACAATCCTGACGATTCAACAACGCCCGTCAGTGTCATGCGCGCAACCAACAATGACCCATGTAATCACATTAGCCTTTTAGTAACCTGTCGACGTTTTCATTTGTTCAGTTCCATGTCTCATGACATTTATTATCTGACCATTTGAACGTGATGATTTCATATTGTCTCTACCAGCCGGACAGTCTGAACTTCAATGGATTCAGAAGAACATAACGTGCCGAACAAGTTGTAATACTCGTCGCATCAACTACCTCGGGTATCCTTCCTCAAGACTGTCGTAGTCGAAACCACATATTATCAAAAAAGCAGAAAACGCGTTAGGTTTGCCGTGGTTGGTTTACTTTACGCTCCGTATAAACGGGTTGGCCGAATCCGTTTTCCATTGGGTAGAATTGACCGCTTGTTTGATTTTATGTATTAGTCTGTGCCGCATTGCAGGCAAGAGTCTGCCATCACCACGGTTAGTGCATGCGTGTTAGATATAAATGGTGAAAGTTTCAGCATAGCATCGTTTCGCATGGGAAAAAAGATCCTTACGAATTACTCGAGCCTTGTCAAAGCATATGTGACTATCTGACAGCATATTTAACGCTGAAATTATCTTTTCCTAGCTTCTGAAGTTTATGTGCGTTCTCTGGAGGACCCTTGTGTACCTGTTGTGTTCAGGAACACGTACTTTCAACTGTTTCTCTCAAGCAAATGACATCGTATCCACCGCGTTCGATTTTGTAAACACAGTCTGTCTGGTCGCTCATAGAAACGGAATGCTTAGGATGCGTCACCGGTCGTTCTGTGGTATTATCCGACCAAAGTGCTGCCAGAACTACGTACTCAGAGAGAAGTGAGGGAATTTTTTCACAAGTTCGTTCACGATACGGCATTCGTATAGTAGGCTGGAAAGGTGTGGTTCCCGAGATTACTTTCTTAGTCAAAATACACCCAATAGTTTATCATAAAGTCATTCAGATACTGGTTGGCTGATGAAAATTCTTTAATTTGATAAATTTCTGTTGTTTTAGAGGCTTTGCCGATGCAAATCATATCAACTCTGTTGATTGAAAATCGAATACTTGTGCTGTTGATGCCGAGTGTGTGCGACTAGTTGAAATTGAGAAAACTACCACGGCAATTTGGTTTGTGGCACACAAAAAATCCAAGCCTCTGCTGATTATCAACTGGTAAATTTCGAGAACGTTCTTCACTTACTCGCTTGACCACGATGCTACTGCTTTTCAAGTTGAGGAGCTATAAAAATCCATCGCAAACGGTCTGTTTCATAATTACGAATGTACGTGATTTTGATTGGGACCCTCCTAGGGAAGGCCACCCGGGTCAACTGAAACATTGGGTGTTATTTTGCAAAACTAAACTGCCGGGCAAAACGAAAAATTGACACGACCAATCAGTCTACGGTGTATGGGAAAGTGTAACGATTAGGGCGATGTTACCGACATACTTAGTATCTCGATAAACCCGGTTATTTTTTATCTGATTGTCCTACCTTTTAGCCAAAACTGATAATGATACGAAATGACTAGTTCAGGATTCTCACAGACTACGTCAGATTGGAAAAGAAAGATGAGTTCGTGACTTGAAACTTTATTCGGCTGAACTTTCAATCACCATACTACCTCCAACATCACAGGGAGGAAGAAACTTAGTCTTATACCAAATTACTCGCAAAACACCGATAACAGAACAGCCTAATTCACTCGAATTTCCTTACTCCACTAATCACTTTTGTTTTCGCTGTAATCTGAGCTGAGTGAGCTCAGACTAAATATGAGTCCGCCTGTCGTGTGATTCACTCGATATTGTTCGGACGGATCTGATTCTTCTGCCGTTGAGGCAGTGTGCATTATTTTCTTCTTCAGTTCAGGATCGATTTGCCTCAAATTTGGGTCCGTTCGAAGAAGATCATAGTCCCCGGATTCTGTTTGTTCTTTGTACTCAATTTCTATGGTGTTTTGTTCTGTATGGAGTTTTTCAACAATTTCTTGGTGTTCACTGATCGGTTCAATCAGTTTGTTTAATTCTGCAACGAATGCTTCCTGAAATGAACGAATTAAAATTTGGTTCGAGATACCCTTGTTGATGAACACTTTTTCTAAAAATCCACCTTTAAGCCAATGCACTTCTTAAGGCCAAACAATACACACCAGTTAAAAAGTGAGAACTATCCATTTTTAGCAGGGAAACAATTCGGATCTATGCACTGTTGAAATAATTCAGACAATCTTTGAACGATAAATCACTATGGATGGCATTTCTGTTGCTGAAAGGCTAGTGGTAGTCCAAAGATCTAAACGAGCTTTGTATGACAAAGGTACAAGCCAATAAAATTGAATCGCAATACATTCATCTGTAGCAATACACCGGCGTTGTACTGACCTTTACTGCGCACTTTATGGATGATCCGGAAAGACTGTCTCAAGTGTACGCCAGAGGATCCACACTACTACTGATTTTTTGATTTCACCCCAGCGCCATGTCAAGCAATGCCTTCTTATCTATTTACCACCCTGATGGTGCTTTGTTCTGTTCCTTCTTGGACATTAAAGAATATTCCTCCTCTGTTACAAGACCGTGAAGCTACTGAAAGTGTTATATTGTTATATTTATGTCAGCTTTCTATTACCAGGTCGCATTAACGCACCGCCTGATCGTCGAATCAAACTATCGTTGAAAAGGTGAAACAGTACATTTTCACTACTGGCAGCCTTGTTAGACAAGCGTAGGATGGTATCAACTTAGTCCAAGTTATCTGTTACGACAGAAACATTGTCGACCTAACGACGATAGAAACATTTTATTGACGTGACCTTCATCTACTTCTCTTTTTGTTCAACTGTCCTCACGAACTGAGAGCAGCGGTATTTATGAAGCAAGATAACTATTTTGTATTAAAGATTAAAGATTATTCAGTAATCAAGGCTTTCTCCCCAAGGTGTTAGGATAGCAGTTGAGGCGTTCAGCTGATGGATCAAAGAAACGTCACCTACGTCATGCCAATGCAGACCAGAAAATTAATTAAATTTACATAACTAAATGAAAGCATAGACGTGTCTTACTATACCTTAATGTTACAGTTGATTGACTAAGGTAATCTCAAAGAAATAGAATCGGAAAAGTAAGTTTTAACTTTAACAACGTGAATAAAATCCGCAAGGGGCTATCAGTTCCTGCTACTGCTGATTGACCGGGCACTTCAGTGTGATCAGTTTAGTCTATGCTTGTAGATCAGTCACTATCTAGAGACAGCCCGATTGAGATTTAAACTAATAACAGTCGCGTAACCAACCTCATGGTCCCCAGTCCTGTGTGTATTGCTTGACAATTCATTGCTTTAAACTTCCAACCGAAAGAAAGGCTTGAATGATCACTGATGGGGAAGATTACAAATTGGTCCGTGGAACAAAGTTTGATGGGTTGGGTGTTGGTCGAACCAGCTCAATCGAACTTGTACAAAATGAAGCAATCAGCGTATTCTTGCAAATCGTGTAAATGAATGTCACAACAAAATATACCATTACCATCCTGAGCCAAATTGAATTTGGTTGGTACCAGCTGACAACCTGAGGTGGACTGTATCTATCCAGACTAACGGGTAACGGGATTATACATCTGCTTCTTCTTTACGACCTCAGACAACAGATGGATCGCTTATAACTGGATGTTTTGGAACGGAGCGTTGATGTTTGAACTAGAAAGATCGGCCGACGGTTAGCGACATTAAAACGATTTAAAGCATGTCCAACCTATGAGCGAATCCCCTCACGTAGATTGATAAGCAAAGTTCAACTGGACTCAGGGTGAAGTAAAAAGCTACTGATGGATCGACTATCTATCAACTTTCTGAGTCACCATCAGGGGACCAAGTTCGCCAGGAACAAGTGACTAATGGGCAGAAAGCATTTGCTTGTCGCATGTTGAATGCAAACTAATCTTGTTAGCGATGGTTGCAGAGATCGTTTTAAGCCAGTCCGACAGTACGGGACTGAAAATACTTCAAGATATGATGAAAAAGTTCACAGTAGATTTGATGGCGCTTGAAAAATATGAGGCATAAAAGAAGAAGGCCAGGCTGCACTCAAGGAAGAATCGATATTAGTAAAAGTGCCTCCTACGGAGCAGTGCCTTTTAGGTAAATCTCTTCACCACTGTTCTTTTAAGTTTGTTTCCAAATGATGCGAACAGGGCAGTTTTAGTCGCATTTTGCATACACGCTAAAAAATACTCACCAGCAGTCCAAGCAGTCTGTTGTAACTGAACGTTGGTGGGTCACGTAGAAGTTAGAACTGTTTTAAGAATTGACTCATTGGTTTCTAACAAAACGAGTGTAATATTTCAAGACTTACACCACCTTAGTATTCGTTTGACGAAAGTTAAATCGTACTTGAGTGACAGCTAACTAACAAATAAAATTGACGCTTCTGGAACATATAGTGACTAAAACAGCCGAAATTTGTGAACAAGGTAGTCATTGTGCGATGACTCACTTTGGGAAATCCGCTTGTACGTTCCACAGTAGTCTGTAGGTGATAGAGTATGAAAAACGTTTGATGATATGGCTTAAAAAACGAGAAAACCTTGAACACCTAAGACCTCAGTGCAATGGTTTAAAATGTGTTAATTGATTTTGTGGCTTTCCAATGATGTCCTTTCAACCAAATAGCATATTTTCTTGTGGATGACGAGAAAGCCAGAAACGAACTCTGTTCCAGAAGTTTGTAGCTGGAAGTTTAAATTCGCAAAACCAAAGATGTTAGGGCACAACCTTTGTAGACGGAAAACATATCGGTACTTTGTACTCTAGGACAACACTTTCACAGTAAGTGATACTGTCGCTCTACTGTTGTACAACCACGAGGACGGGAAAACCATAATTGAAAACAAAAGAAGTTCAAGAAATAAGACGTAGTTTCCATAACTTCATTGTCCAATATCTAACACCCTACAAACCGTGTCCATCCATTGCGTGCAAACTACGTGTATCATTTGGGAGTCAAACTGCACCTGCAAAACATCTTTACAGTTGTCCCTGGTCGATTTGCTGATTGTGTTTATCAAAAAGCTCCCGTAAACAATATTAGTCAGCTAGCCGTTAGTTCTTCAGATGCCCCTGATAAAAGACTAGTTTGATCACGAGACCTGCAGCCTTGCAGGTAACCGTTACATTTTCTTAACCATCGGTCGACCATATCGTATCTAACTCTAAAAAGCTGAGGCTTCGGCAAAGATAGCTCAATCATTTGTGGACTGATAAATAAAAGAATTGTAACAACTGCACAATGCAAGTCTAAAAAGTCGTATGCATATTGTACAGTGTTAACATGATCAACATAAAATGGGATCAGCATACCCATTGATTACGGACCATAGAACCAGTCTTACCGAAATGTTAGAACTTTTGATCATTTACAACACCAGTTTCTGCAAGTAACACATCCCGATACCTGTCAGTGTGTTGGGAGCCAACTATATAGACTTAGTTCGATTTCATCAATACAACTGATATCGGTAGTTTAAACCCATGATCTGTGAGCAGGCGTCAAAGTAATGGTTCAAACATACACCCATTAGACCACCGGGATTGTAAAGAGTTACGTAGGTTACTTTCCTTAGCTGTTACACTCTCTTCTCTAAAGTCCTGAAGGCAATTAACTGTTTGTGCATTTTGTTTGTCTGTGAGCTCGTAAAAGTTCCTGCCAACTTCAGGATAATGATTTACTTCTCGACTAAACAGCTTAAAGTGATTTGCCAATCTACAGAACAACTGATTTTCACTGTGATGAATTTGACAGAACAACCGTAAGATTTGGTTCATGCTTCCTGGATCACTAGTTCGTAAAATTTTAGCACACAGGTTAATGTTACTAGATTACAGTGGAAATTTTACAAACAAGAAAAAGGGTAGGGTCAAAAATTATTACCACACAGGTACGCGCTTAACGTCACTTGCACGTTGCAAACATGCGCAAGGCAAACGAATGAATAAATCACCGGCACGAAATGTTTGTATGCAAACAAAGATGGGCTGATAAGTTTGACGGTTGACGCATCAGTCAATGATAGAATTGTTGTGATCCTCTAGTCCGGCCATGAAAAAGGATGAATTGGGGTCATATGAAGCTGTTTGTGTGGATATAGCGATTAGCCGGATTTGTAACACGTCCAGGTCTTTTCCACTCATCCAAGTGCTTTTCTTCATTTAGCTGAGGTAGGTACCGTATTGGAATAACCAGTCGATATTGAGGTGCTTACAAATCAGAATGATGGTTCTGGATATGCCAGGCGAATTACTTGACCGAAATCCAGTCATTTCATTGAATTAACATTTTCCGGAAGTTTTAAGCTCGTTAGCTTGGATATTACGTTCGCATTTTTCTGATCACTCTGCACAAATCTTCACTGTGTATTTGTTCTTGAAAATAGCGCGTAATAATTTCGCATTATACAAGACAAATATCATCGGCAAACGATGAAAATTCTTATACTTTCCTGATACTTACTTAGCAGTTTACATGGAAAATATACACAGAAATAATTTTAAAAACTCACCTTCCCTTCTGACAAATTGATACATTCTTCTACTTGATCTATTTGAGTGAAACAAATGGATTTAAGAGAGAATCTCATTATATCGTTTCAAGCATAACAGATCTGCAATAGTTATTCAAGTTCGTCACAAAAGTCCACCGAGTGAAAGTGTTCTGTGTATGTACGAACTCAATCGGTAATCAAATTGATCGGAACTGGTGCACGTTAGGCAAAAACAATTTAGTATCAACTAGAGTCTAATTTTCGTCAACCAACCGCCATTTGTTCCGCGGATACTCACTTTTATCCACTAGTTCTGAGATCCAGAAAGCGAATTTGGTTTCGAATTTGTACTGGTCACCGGGAGTGTTATTTATTATTAGTATTATTATCATTCTTGTGAAAACAAGTTCTTCGTACTTGTTTATCTGTCTGTTTGTCATAACTTACTCGAGTATTCAGAACACCTAGAATTAACTTTATTTTCCGCAATTCATTCATATCGGTCATGACCTTGTCCACAGGTTATTGTTGTTCGAGCAGCTACCAAGCTCCAAGGTGATGTGGATTAAGGAAAAGATCGCTAAAATTGACAAAAGAAAGCTAAGCAGAAGAACTAGAAGTGGTATTGTAGCGAAAAAGGCGTCCAATAAAGCACAAACTTTATTGTCCAACACGCTGATACCCATGCCTACACACGCTCTCGCGTTCATGAGTCAAAATTTCGGACCACAACACCTCCAATTTACCCTCGCACGTCGTGGGCAATTCGACCCGGTTTGTGTTCGGCGCCTCTTGTCAGAACGTTTTTCACCTGCCATGCCTTGCTCGTTGGTTCGATCCAGTTGAGCGATGGCTCATCCGGTCGCCCATGCTGTCCCCGACCCGCTTGCTGTGAGCTTTAAGACGTACCTTGCTGCACCGTCGATGTATTCCCCGAGAGTCGGAGCACCGCACCTCCGGCTTGACAATCCATCACAGTATGAATGCAGGTATGCCACTGACTATGGCAGGTCGCCGTTTTGTACAGCGTTTCTAACCTGTGATTTGAATGATCCCGAAGACCCCAACCGAACAGGTAGCACCCACGCACTTTACTCAAAAGAATAGCCATCGTCTTCGTAATTTATAAACCGATCATCGCTTGAATATCTTACAATGTCTTCCAACGGTTGGTGGTATCAGCCCATAATGTCGGATGTGAAAAACGTACGACTGGCATGCGCAATATGTAACCCAACCATCGCAGTAAGTGCACCCTGATTATTTGACCAATTGATCGTGTATCCCCAACGTTCCGAAATACGAACTGACAGGTGGCTGGGTAGCCGACACTATTAATCAAGAGACAACCTTCTGAAAGTTAGTACACTAATTCGTTGCTTTACATAACAGAACCATTCGTTATGCGCATGCGTACATATGTGGATGCGTGTCATCATCATCATCATCATCATCATCATCGTCATCATCATCAGCAGCAGCAGCAGTAGCAGGACGGCAATATAACAGTGGTTCGCACAAACACCTAACAGTCATAAAACCATGTAAAAAGTGGACATCGTCCGAAAATAAAAACGGTGCTGCCAAAAGCAGCTACATCCCTATTCCATACTTTCAGCGTCAAATTGCTTACACAATCGAGCTATGAATGAAAGTAGGGAATTCTTACGGCCTTCAATGCCCACAGTAAGTGCAGTTATTTCACATACATCTCTGTCAAACAACAAAGATATTCACGCCTCTGTGCGCGATTAGCTGCCATCTGACCTACAATCTTCAACCAACTACCCTGTGAGTCGTAATGGCCCGAGGCTGGAAGACAAACCTGATCTTCAGTGGTCAAACTCATGGTTAATGATATCACCTCTGTATGTCAAGTCGTTATATGTACACTTCACACCTTATGCAATTCGGTAGTGGCATCGACAAACAGTGCTCAGTTTGACCAAACCATCTAAATCTGTCTGAACAAAAGAACCCACTTGGCAGTCATAACTAACTACCGGCTTCTTAACTTCCTCGTTACTTCCTCATTAGTACAATTTAATACAAACCATCGGGCAAAAACACCGATAATCACATATCCGAAAACAGTTTACGTATTCTGCCTTGAACAGCCGAGTTTCAAAGTCGTAACAGTTCAATCCTTACAGTTACCTTACATGGACGGCCCCTAAACTTAAGATAGGTGCCTCAAGTGAACGAACACCACTGTAATCCGGAAGGTCCGAGCTCTTTTATCATCCTCTATGTCCTAACCACTGTTGATGCAATCAGCATACCGGTCAGCAACCCCCATGTACTTATTACCCGAAATCTAATATGCTCAACCTGAATAGCAGAGGTAGATCACAATTTAATGCTCTATACTATAAAACATTTGGCACACTATAAGATAGTGTTTGACAATGTCTGTACTTCTAGAAAATTACTAAACGAAAATGCCTTCTTGTTAGCATAGTCAAGAACAGTCATATGGGTAAATCAAACAACCCCAAACATGGGTAGTAACCAAGATCAAGAGAGGACGTTCGTATGTACTGGCTACATGGTAATATATACGTTCACAATTGGGGTATTCAATAATGCAGTATCCGTTGTAGTTGTCGGTTGTACACAGTAGACTTCGATGCACATTCGGGTCCGTTCCAACAGTATATGCATCATATTCCGCATCGCGGCCGTGTTTTTTCTCTAGTTGAAACATTCTGACATTTGATCGACTTTGTGACTGGTTTAGGGTTTTTACCAGTGTGGGGTTTCTGGAAACAATGAAGTATGTTTCTTTACCGTTCTCCAGTGAATACACTGCATTTTTCGGTTACCAGTTTCGTGTAGGTGTTGCTTTTATTGTTAATTTTATTGCAATTAAAAGTTAAACAAAATGCATTTATCAAATCGGCCTAGAAATACGTGAAGGAACTAAGTTGACAGTCATTCGTTACGTTTTTGATATAGTTAACTGACTCCTAATTCAGCGAAGAAACGGCAATCCAAGTGTATAGAACGCTAGAACCGCAGGTTCTCTTGGATGGTCGGGATACTACTTTTTAGATATGTTGCTGGATCATGTAACAGTGAGAAAGCTGGCGCAACATGTTCGGTCGTTACTGGAGGATTTTAAAGTCTGCTTCTCTACTAGGTATGGTTTTAGTGTGTATGACTTTGTACAATTCTTCTCAATGAATCTTTACCGCTCACAATTTGTGTGTTTGGTTGTTCCCCCAGCACGTCAACCTCTCTGTAAATGAAATTGTTCGGTCATGAGACTGAGTATTTGTCGCGAAAGCGGAGCAACTCAGTCCATTTGAGACAAACCATTTGAACTCGATAAAACAAACCGGCCCAATCAGTAATCGTAATTTTCTGTGTCAGTTTGCTTGCTATCCAAGATTTATCGATTTTTGACTCACTGTCTGTGGGAGTGTCCACAATCATTGATCGCTTCGAATTTAGCATTAAGAGTTCGCGATTCGAAGTTCGGATTTGCGAATTACTCTCTGTTCTGGAACGTGAAGCGCAGGGTATGCATTCTGGCTGCAATGGAGACAATCTGGCTGTTGGCTCTTCCGTGGAGTCCAGACAACTGACTGGAGCTGCCAGATATACATTAAAAAGTTAGGGTTACTTGTGAGTAGTAAATAACCAAACGACAGAAACTGAATGCATTGTTTTTGTAACATCTACAGCGTCTCCTCGGTTCAGCTTGGCCAGATCACTTTATTTCGAGAGTTGGTGACCATCCGTTATTCAATGGTTCATGCACGGTTTAGCTGTCTGCTGGTTTATCGCTGGATTCAGTAAAGTTCCGTTTTCAATCCGAGGTGCAAATTCGTCAATTGACCTCTACCACCTGATTGCACATCACCGAATCAGCACTGCTGATTCGTGCGCAAATCATGTTCTCAAATGACAATAATCTGTTGCTATGCTTTATGAGAGGCGTCGCTGACAAATCTACGACAGAAGTTCTGTTTGTCCGCTCTTATCACGATATGAAATTCTGACAGAGCAGAGGTATTTTTGTGTTTGCACTGTTTTCTCTCTGTTGGAGATCTCATTCTTTAACTCATCAGTCTACAACGTAGGGCTTCATACAGCACTTTTCGATAGACTGTGTTTTGAAAGAATCTGGGGTTTTGTCAGTGTGAACAAACAGTAATTTAGATTTCGGACCGATTCGGGCAGCACTTTCCCTTAGACCACAGCTGATCAGCCGATCGGTTTGAATGTCACGGGTTCACCAATCCAGATAATCGTCGAACGGCAATGTGTATTCAACCAAGGCGATCTAGTTGTCCCCTTAATAAAATGCAAATCCAAAGGGGAGAATGAACGGTGTCTAATCGTGGATGAAACACTGAACCTAGATGTCCACCTTAGGTAGGCCTGTCACGCAGTTCAACTACCCTGTTCTCTTCCGTATGCACAGACCAGCCAAATCAATACTGGCGTTCCTAAGCCAACAACGAGTCGAGACATCGAGGGTTAGGGGACATGTTTCACCACGCTCATGTGATGTAGACTGCGATCACGTGAGTGGTGCGGAATAGAATTAGGATCCAACGGTTCTACGGTACAGTTTAGACACTAGAACGAGCACGTAAAATCGTTCAGTCTGTGCGCAATCTGGTTACTAGGGCACTGGGGGGTTGGACAGTCAATTCTGGCCACGTGTGCCAACCGCGGCTACATGCTACTAGCTTCCCTTTGTTGATGGACGAACCGCGTGGTGAGCTTGTTACCTCATATGTTAACGCAGCTAGTTGCGAAGTGCGCCTGTAACGATACAGAGGTTTGTTATCGGAACCAGCATTCGAACACACAGGTTGTTAAATTCTCTTGAAAATACTCAGTCGCAAATTTCTCAAGTTAGATGAGTATAAACAATTCACAAATAAATACCGTCTATGCCGAACTCACATGAAACACCATCGTCCATCTCGATGATCAAAGCGCTACGTGGTTGAGTGGCCGTCACAAATTCTGTTCCCTTTTTAAAGTTTTCGTTAGTCCAGTTACATGCTGTGAGGAGAAGACAACTCACAAATGAAACGGGAAATGCAGTTTCCTGAATCCGAATGTGCCACTAATCTGTCTAAGTTCATATTGGTACAGTGATAAAATGTATGTTGTGACTAACAGTCTAGCAAGCATCTACTTTTCATATCAATCTTGAGCCAACTACTATAAAAATGACATCAAAAACAATATCAAGTGACTGACAGGAGCTTTTGGCGAACGGAATCTGCTTGTTATTAGCAACCGCACACCTTCTTTCTTGTTCTATCTCAAAGCGAATCACTTTTAGTCCCGAGGGTTCATCGGAAATTTGTTTCACCTTGGATGAAGTGTCTGCTATTTCTATGTCCTTCTTTTAACTGACGAGGCTTGGATTAATGATACCGAACTTTTGAAAGGATTACGGAAGGTGATAACGCATGGACTGAGCCCTAGTCTAAACGGGGTTCCAAAGTCTAGATGTTTCAGAAACAGTGGCGCGTACATCGTTATCATCCAAAGGTGAAACGTTTGTTGAAACAATCTTTAAAAGGCTAACTACATCCACGCAACCAAAATGCGCGCTTGTTTCAACTACCCTCCAGCATTGTATAAACGGTTAAAGCATAGTGTCTGTTACTGTTGTGTTTTTCAGCGTACTTTCATTCTATTTTTTCACTGGCAACAGTCCAGTTGACCACATGATTAGACGATTATCTGAACGTTTCCGTTAACGTCGTTTAGTCCGCATCAATAGTGGAGTTCGACTCACCAGCGCGGGCTGTGCTGATGGAACCCACGTAGGCTGAAACAACTGTCCATCAATTCGTTGGTGATCACTGGGAGCAAATATTTTAGAAACCTCCCTCAGTTCATCTTGGTGCTGTGTTGAATTCTTGCTCGTTTGTAGGCCGACCGCAAAACGGCTGCACGATTTTAGTTTATGAACAAAAAGGAAGCGCAATAGCTAAGAAAAGTGATTCACGTTTAACATCTTTCTGATTTTAAACACAAGAGTTTTCGTGTTCCAACACTTTTGTTTGAATTTCTGAGCGGAACTAATTGTTTCAAGTGCTTTGAGCTGTTACTAGCTCTGTCCGCTTCACCCCGACAACATTGTTCCGTAATGACGTTTCGTACGACTAACCAAAAATGGATTTGCTTGCTATATCATGTTTGTGTTGCAACTCACGGAATTTTCAATTATATTTAGGGTGCATCAACGTCTATCGGGAAATTTCAAACTAATTACCATACTTGATAAAACAGTGCGCTTGTCAACAGGAGAAACCTTCATGAATTGCCAGCAATGTTCTTTCATGGGAGAGAACATTTTAGTTCATGTACTCAATCTAACTATGTACGACACAGTTTGCAAGATAGACATACCGTGTCGGAACCCTTAAAGTGGTCACACACTCACGACTGATACTAGAGTTTCATTGAGACTATTTATAAAGCACTATGGCACCACCAACCCTCTCAAGGAAACATACTATCAGGTGACCCGCGCGTGAAGTCTACTGTGACGATTAGGTGACCGGCATAAGACGAAGAGGGATCACACACTAAGGTAAACAGTATGCCGACTTCAGCATATTCATTGGACTAAAGGTTGTGGAGAGAATGCAGAGCACTAGCTTTTTATCACTTGACAGTTGCTACTGTGTAGCCATATGATCGTATGCACATGTGATCCGAATACAGAGGATTTGATCTCAGGAACTACTGATTAGCAGAACAGAGTTATAGTTAACATTTTATTTGGGCTAGGTACCAAAGTTAAACAGAGCAACATTTTGAGGGTTTCCGCTCAGTGTTGTAGTTCTGAACAGTTCCGAAGTTGGTCGAGTAGAGTTTCTACCCTCCTGCTTTCCAGTTCAACAGCTTTTGATTAATGTTGTAACCGTGTCGCTTGGGTCCAATATCCGAAGTGCTTATGATTCAAAACGAAATACATGATATTATGTCCACCTTCGTATTTATGAGGTTATGACTGAAGCACATCACCCTCATGTTTCAGTGATCATTTAATTAGCGCTGGTTTGGTGTGGCTCGGGAAACAAGACTACCGCCGAATAAACTGTTTTTTATTCGGGTGTAAGTTAGAAAAATATGTGATGATTTGTACACTTCAGTGATTCGTCTTGGGATCAATGTGCGCACAAACTGTCCGACAAACGAACCACACTTTTTCTCCTTGGGTAACTGGTTTTATTTTAAGGCTCCTCAAATGTTTCTTGTATTACTAGGGAAAGCTTAGTTCCTCGATGGAGGTGTTGATAAGGAAGAACAAAGTATCTTGTAAATGTGTTTAGGGCATTTCAGCGTTTTGTCTCGAAGGCAACATTTTACTGACGATTTGTCAATTCAAGGTCAACAGAAAATTAAATCCCCGAGTCGTCAGACAGAAGTAAACCCATTTTACTGTTTAAACCATCCGTCGTTTTTTCACACTAGCCGTTACACCTGTCCGTGAAACCTATTGTTGTCTACGCAAAATCTTCAACTTAAAGGTCACCCGCCTGTGTTTCAAGTATCAACTGAGCCATCTGAATTGCAGGCAACCGTGTATCAGCTACCACTTCACAAGAACCTATCCTGACAACTTCGTCCATCGATATCCTTACGCTTATGACTGATAAACACATTTCGGAAACCAGACTGAGTTTTAGGATAGCTTAGTCATCAGAGGGTTGTTGATAGGGCTAAGTTTCGCTCGATCTTCCACGACTGCCACAAGCCACTTGTTTTCCTGATCGTTCTGTTTTCTGGTATATGTTTAACTATATTTTCCGCTACCTAACTAGCGTTTCATTTTTCTCTTTCAATTTTCACCCATTACACCCTGAAAATTGCCGAATTTCCAAATAAACTTAACGGAAGACACAATGGTCCCGGTTGTCGCTTTCCTACGGTTCAGCGCGTAATCAAGTGTATGTAATCACTTTGGGCTTCCTTCACTCTGCAACCAGGTTTCATGTTGTGCCGAAACAATTGAACAACCTCCAAACCGATACCTTGTGGCGTACTGGAAGGCACGAAAATGCAAAAAATGACATTTGTTTCGGTACCGCTCACTGTGTGAGCGCTAACTGTTAGCCAGTCGACTCACGGTAAATAGATAGTCTCTCAGCTAGAGGACTTTCTTAACAAGTGCGGTTATGTTTTCACTGAAAAAGTGCACCACAGGCCGATACTTTGGAATGTGTAAGAATAAAAGCCTTTATATCTTTTGCGATTGTGTATTGGACTCAGAACACCCTTGCAGTCATTCAGAATAAGAACAAATTGATGAACATGTTTTCGAGAAGTTCATCGTCAGGTTACAAAATTTCTAAAGGTTAACTAGTAGACGTCGATTAAAACATGGGAAACACGCAGTTACAGTTGGACAATTAGAAAGCAACTAAATCAGTCCTGTCCACCAATAGGGTGGCTTGTATAGTCTGCCAACGTTCACTCAGGGTGAATGGAGTGTGCGTACGTGGGCGAGTGAATAATGGGCCAAGTGAGTCCAGGAGATTGTTATGATAGCATACCACAGAGTGACGTAAACAGATGGTGATCGCTTCAGTCGTCGCTAGGTTGCGAATTTGTGTTTACATTGGTTACTGTCTAGGTATTCTGTAAATGACACGGGAAGAATGGCCAGGATTCACGTTGCGAACTGTGCCTGTCAGATGTCCTACAGTTGCGCTAGTTATTGACTTTTTACTCCACTTCTAAGCCATTCTGACTGAGGCTCCCTTACTAGTTTACCAGGCTTCATTCTGGTGCGTCTCACGTTTTAAACGATACCTATTACATAACCTTTAGAAATATAGTGGCTTGGTGATGAACTTCTTGAAAAGATGTTCCTCAAGTTGTTTTTACTCACTTGAACGTTAATCTTCAATTTCGACGGCTTTTTGTTGGAGTTTGAGGACTTTCTGATCAAATATTGAAGACAAGTTCTGTACGTTTAAAAATTACTGGCCTAGAGTGTACCTTTCACCTGGTAATTCCATTCTGATCTATAACATTTTATCTACCCATCTGAACATCATTCACACCGTAACTATGTTTAAATTGGCTGTTTCAAATAGGCTGCTGAAGAGATTACACAAAATATTGACATCGTGCAACATGTCTTCTTTCCCGGAGGTTGGTAAAACCACTATTTTATATTGACGATTGCGGTAGAAGATAAACCGAACTTCAGACCAAGATTATTCCATGCTTTACTTCTGATTATGAAAAGACTGAAAGATTCAGCGCCGCGGATGTACAATAAAAAGAAGAGTCATTACAGTGTTTCAGATTCGCTGTTGAGAATTGGTTTATCATGTAACACAACCCAACACCCTTCGCATGTTAGTTTGGTAAACACTATTTTAAATTTGGTTCTGCTCTATTGCGAACAGTTGCTCTTGAAATTCCTCAGTGTTATTTCCGGTTTGGAAACGTTTACTTCAACCGGACTTCTGATCCAACTCTAAATTCGGGTCAGAACGCAGCCCAGATCGTAGCCGATTTATAGGATCATGTAATACGATTTAAGCCCGAAAAATTAACATGAACGGTTTAGATGATTCATCAAACAAAACACGTCTCAAATCGGATCCTACGTGGAAGTGACTTTATAATACATCTTTCACCAGGCCTGAAGTCAGCCAACACCGAACCTTGTCACTGCGCAACTGTTCACTCGAAAAGTAGTGTGAAATTTGCCTGCTTCTTTGTTCGCCTCTTGCCACCGCAGTCTTTATCGTCACTCAACTGTTCAGAACTACCGTTCTGCACCCAAACATCTAAATTGTATCGTACCTGATGGTAAACACTCTCGTGGTTCACTCTTAGCTCCTTTACTGAAGTGGTGACTCCTCAAATATACAATAATTCCTAACAAAATTATTACCTGGTTGGAATCATGCCATGATTGATTGGAACTGGTTGTGTATTAAAATGCCATTCCAGTCTGCAACACTAAAACGACAATGAATATCAGTAGTTCAGTCAGCAAAATATTACACAGCATTTCAGTTGTGGTTTTACTAGAGTCTGCATCTTGACGATTAGACAAAATGTTCAAAATCAGTTTCGCTTACCAATTCCCAACAGAACTTACCGTATTGATTTACGTGAACTAATTTAACTGAACATAGTGAGTGGTATAAGCTAAATACTATCTTGTGTTTTAAACCTTTGATTAGTCATTATTGAGTGCTCAAGCTTTTTCAAGTTTAAGCACATTAATGACAGCTTGAAATCAACCAATTCTCCGATTGCCTATCAGTAATCTAAAATATTACTTGGTAGGCTTAATGGAAGCGGAGATTTCGAGCTGTCTCAGAAGTCCTAATCGCCAAGTTTTCCGTCGAAATTAACAAGCATTTATCATGTTCTTCGCCAAGATTACGACAGAGTGTGACCACTCCTCAAGAACAAAAGTGGTTAAACGTTCGGACATGGCAAATGGATCGTGTCCATTAAGAAACCGTTGCGCAGTGGTCAGCATAATTGTCTCATGAAGGCTTGGTCAGAGTTTTAATCCTGGCCATGGTAAGGGCGTGAACAATTGACAAGCTCCGACAAGAGCAAAACTTGAGTCTAGTGATCCTTTTCGAAGCAGGCCGGCTGAGTACGATTGATGCGACGATGTTTGTGTTGTTCAACTTGAAACTAACCAAACTCCAACTACCCATGAGTGGCTGCAATGTCGTTTTTAATTTTATCCCATTCCCCAAAACTCCCACGGTTCTTTAACGTTTTCACTTAACATTTTTGGGTCCCAACCAAGTTTACTAACATTCGCTCCATCCTTCACTTGACTGAAACTGAACGTTTGATCTCTCACGTCAGCATTATATTGTGTCATTCGAAAGCCTCCTTGCGAGTGGGGATCATTGTGATCTCACATATCACGTTTACACTCTTCGTCACCATTGATGTGCCTGCTTGCTGTGTATTGATTGTATCAATTTCGTCGTAGTGACAGATGAGAGTTGAACAACATGTCTGTGCCCAAGATATCTTGCGTCATACTGTTAACCTCTTTCAAATTTATCTGAGAGAACCGGCGTCTCAAATAAATGAATATTACACTAAGTACCCTTGAACTTGATTGGAACCCGAAACTGTTAGTGGATTATACGGTGGTCATGTGGAAACACTGAAGAACCGTAGGAGTTTTGGCGATATTGAAACTAATCATGAGTATCTGGAGTTTGGTTAATTTCAAGATGAACAACACACACATCGTCACATCTATCGCTTTCAGTCAGCCCCCTCAAAAAAGAATCACTAGACTCGAGTTCCGCTCTTGTCAGAATTAGAAATGCTTGACAGGGGATCACTTATCGGATACCCCATTCAATATATGACAGACATTTTTAATACAGCAATAGACATTTTCAAATATTACATTAATTGCCCTACCTTTCGTTTGCCTAGTCGACTCTTCATCGAAAACAGTTAGTTCGGGGGTGAGTTGCTCAGTGATATTCAGAAAAGAGGTGGAGTCTTCGTCATCGTTCCTTTTTTCACCCTCGTTGGAGTTGTCTGAAATTGGTTTTTGAAAGAAAAGACCAAGTTATGTTGCGGATATAGCCGACAGTATTTTTGCCATCTCTCTCCTTATGCATAATCATCCTGGTAAGTTGTGGTCTGCCCGTTCAATACAATCAATCATACTTCTCACAAGCGTCGCAGCATTCTTTCGCGGGAGGATTTTAGTTGGTAACTACCGTAGGTCTCAAAATGAAAACGCCGTTCCCACATGTTGAGCACACCAGAATGTTCGTATCGGTGTAACTTGTGAGATCCGAACACTATTGTGCATGCCCTTTAGTTTAAGAATGGATGAGCCGGTCATTCTTTAGTATCAGTATATTGCAATCATGTTTTTAAATGGAGTGGTTGATTAGACATATTCTACTGGTATTGATTTACATATATATTAAGTGATTGCGTGCACTTACGTGGAGTTTCAGCATTTTAATGGTCAAAACCTGTCTCTTGCTTACTCATGAGAACCAGATGGGACAAAAACGGCTGCCTCCGTAAGTCGTCCAGTTTCACGAAGTTGTTCCCGAAAACAGAGCTGACTTCTAGCTTGTTATTCGGTTTTACATATTCAGATATTTCCAGCTGACAATTTTCTACTCGCGGTCTCAAAAGTTCCATATCATCCATGCACTGAAACAAAGTCAAACAGAAGACGGCTGGACAAGTGCATTCAGGTCAAAAATGATTGTTCACCTGTAATATAGAAATGGTCTTGATCGACCATTTCACGTGTTTAAATGTTGTCTTTGGGCAACCAAATGCATTAAGCTCATGCTAGACGATTTGCGCCACGAAAGGTTTTGTCACATTTTTACAAGTGTCCATAGCGGATGATTAGATTAATCAAATCAAAGCCAAACAACAGAATATAGACATGAAACAACAATCACCTACGGGTGCACAGTACCTATAGCTGTCAGGACAGTAGTGGACATGCACAGGCTGCACTACTTTGATACCAAGCGGTTTGGCCTAGAGGAAGTGAAGCGGAATGGTTATTTTATGAAGAGGATCCAGACAGTAGGAGCTGTCTTTTGTGGGCATGAAAAGTCCAAGATAGACTAATATTTTGACTCTTACGATAAAAAGACAGGTCGCCAACTTACTGTTTGTTGGCAACACATGGTATTAAGAAAAGTCGGCAGAAAATATTGACCTTATGAAGGAAGACAAACAATTTACACAACGGTGCTTATATAATTCACAAAGGTTATCCTCTGCCCTCCAGTCTGTCCGAGGCATTAGGAAGCACGACAAACCAACCCGAAAGCGAGCGTTTTTTTAAAGACGAGGGATGATTAACGTTTACAGTCCAAAGTTTCGTGACTATTAATTGCAATCACCTAAGCAAGCAAGATGCACCTGTTGCACTGGTATGCAGGAAGATAAACTCACTGTTTGTTTGGCCGATTTGTGTGCTTAGACAGCTGCATCAGTGGCGGCGACAAAGGTGTAGGGGCTGAAATGAAAGCACAGATCTCTAAAGCAGCCCTGACGACAGAGGACTATCACTCTGGGATTAAAAGTTCCCGTAAATAGTGCGAAAGTGAGGGATGTGCTACTTTGCGGCTGTGCAGCATGATTACTCATAGTAGAAAACGGGAACCGTCTTCAGCCATGTGACCACCAATGTCTGCGATCAATCACTCGTGTCCGGTGACATCAGTGAGTAAGCAACTAAGAGTGATTACCACTCCGACAGACATCTTGGCTAGATTCAACTTTACATAGCAGGATTCGCCATTTTCGTTTAACACTGAAATGAACAGCCAATTTGGCTTTCTAGATGTACGTATGTTTCGTCACGCTGATGACTGACTTCAGCAGGTGATACACAGGAAGGGTACCTGGAATGGTCAGTACATTCGTTCAGTAGGTTTTCATCACTTAACCTGAAAATAAGCTAACCAATAGTTTGACGAGCACGGCCCTTAGAATTTGAATCGGTGATACTGCTACTGAGAAACCGGTATTCATACGTACAATAGCCATAGAAATTGGCTACCCGGAATAGCTCATAGGTGGAGTGGAATGAAAGACAACGGCCACATTTAGCGGAAGAGATGGCCGTTCACATCAGTTTACCCTTCACGGGTGATACGCTAGCTGAAACCATCAGGCGTAAGCTCTCAGCTGCAGCTAACGCATCCTTTTGCATTCCTAAATCACGTGTCCGCTTTACTTCTAATTCAATTTTGTACTGACACCCCACAAATGGAATGCCTGTTTCTACAGCCTGTTTTGTGTATGCTCATTCACTTGTCTCTGTGGTACCACTTATGTTGGCCGCACGACCAGAACTTGTCTAAACACGTCCGTGAACACCACCTAGCTTGCCTCATTAGTGGAATAACGAAATTAGCTAAAAACGCTACATTGTCGCATCTGGTGGTTCCGAATCACTCTGTCAATTTGATGGACGCCTTTCGCTCAGCCCACCCTGTCAAAGTCATCCAGTAGGGGGTTGTGAGGCGTAGGATTCCACTTGCAGCTGAAACTATTGGAATTCGCTTGAGCAACCTACATCTGTGTGTCTAAAAGCCTTACGCAAACCCTGCGGAACTGCCTCAACCAACCCCTTTCCTTTAAGCTAGTCAAGACGCGTTGTTCAATTGTTCACTTGACACTTATTTGAATGGCCTCCTTGATCATGTATTCTCCGGTTACTCCCTCAATGAAATTCCGATAAAAATTAGGATGAATCTAGCATGACGACAAATCAGTTTGGAAGAGGTTATCTGTTACGCTGTATTTTTTGACTATACTGCGAATTCTCACGCCACTTGTGCTGCTTCCAGGAACCGTTCACATCCCAACATATTCTATCACACAACAGATGTCTCTGTTTGTTTACTCGCGCGTCATGCACCGTCGCCCGTTTTGAGACAGTTTCTTTTTTTAAGACCGAGTGGTAAAAGTGAGGAATACAATAAACGAATCAAGCGCTGGATTGCGTGGTCATTCAACAGAGTACTAATTTCCGCTAAAGCCTCCGAAGTTCGTAAACAGCATGCGTCAATTATTACGCAGTACTCACTATAGACACACCATCAACCTAATGCGGATGATGTATGGACAGCCCATACTGCACACTTAAGAGGAACTGCTCATCAAACCTCTGTTGATATGGCAGCCCAGGGGCTTTGCACATATCTGTGTTTGTACATCACCTTTGTTAATGCGGCCCAGTTTTGCTGAAATAAATTTTGCAGGTTATCAGAGGCTACTGCATGTGACACATTTTTCTAGATAACGTCATTTTCTCTTTTTGCCTATGTATTTTTCAGTAATGTTTCAATTCCTCAATCACATGTATTGCACACGTTTCTATTGCGTAAATCCAATGGCCGCACTTAGTCGTTTTCGAGGTTTGGGCTACTTATCCTAGTTAAGTATTGCTGAGGTTCTTAATCCTGTAAATCAGTGTGGACTTCATAATAGACCTGAAGTACTTTTTGTCGACTGGCGCGTAGAGAGTCTGTTGTGCCCAGTATCTAAGACTACGGTACAATTTTCGGAGACGACACTTCATTTCATATAGCAAACGATAAATGATAATTCGAGTGCACATCATGTTGCGCTAGTGATCGGTACTACAGATTTCGCATAAACTATGCAATACACACTAGTAACACATATATTTATGTGAACAGAGTACGTATGTAAAATGATTGATGCAATCAGGTAATGTTTGTAACTGATTTCCCGATATTGATACACAAGCTGAATCATCATTGTCGAAATCAAAATGTGCTACCAATCCATGAAACACGACCAGTTAGTAGCAATATTCTCGTTAAATTAATCGAAACTAAGCACCAAGTGATTACCGATTGAGGCTTTACAGTGTTCTGCTATATACCCGGTAACCTATCACTATCCAGCTGAATCAGAATGGTCTAGATTGCTGTCACAACCGTTCTCAAACTGTCTAACAGGGCTAATAAGCGGTCCACACAAGCTGGTCAATAGACGATCGTGCCGTAGAAGACAAATAAAGCCGCCACAGGTTGACTAATCCACACATATTTGTTCCGACAATCGGTTAGTTGTGTTCTTAGTTAAGTAACAATGAATTTAAAATCAATCGTTATTTACGCAATTTCCACTGGTTCACTCCGAGAATACATATTGACTTATTTACCCTTGAATTCTGCCGTAGGCTTCACGCTTGCCACGGAAGGCATTCTGACTATAGCTACTTTCATTTAAATTCGTTACAATCGAATGGCCTTGGTTAAACCATTACTTATCATAAGCTGTGCTAACCGGTATTTGTTGTGACGGGTAAAACTACCAGTGCCACTGCACAAATCTGAAACTTGAAAACGTCATACTTGTTATTTTCGGTCACCCGATGAACACTGAAAAATTCATATGTAAGCAAAGTTCGCAGTTCAACTTTATTAATTCTAGCTTATTTTTCAGCGAGATATTGAATTTATTTTAATTTAACGAACTGTTATGCAGTATTATGGCGCATAATATTAACATCTAGCGCGTAAACTTTCTCGTTTGTGCTCACGTACCGTCGTGTCGCTCGTCTTATCCAATGAAACATTGATTTGAATTGTATTAGACGATGCACTGAGTGTTTGTTGCTGGTCAGTTTCCGCTTTAAGTTCATTTTCGTCTAACTGTTGTGTACACGTTAGGGGATTTGGGATTTCTGAAAGTACTCCTTCCTCAACTATTTGACCATATGCCATATGTTCTGCTTTTTGCTTTTCAATGTCGGATTTCTGTCGTTCGGTTGTCTTGTTGTAAAATTGTTCGGAATCGTCATACATCTCTTGAATCATTTGGGCAGCCATTTCTGGTCCAGATCTAGGCCTAGTTCGATAATCACTGTTTACATCACCAGCGCCTGATGTTGCTTTCTCCTGCGTTTCTTGTCCCCCATCTTCACTCAACTTCACTGCACCCAAACTGACCTCATTTTCTTGACCTACACCCTCGAGTCTTTCACTACCGAACACCCCATTTGATGTGGACTCAGAAGACGGACGCTGATCTCCGTAGAGCCAATCAATGTCACCCGGATTAACGTGTATGTCATCTGTAGGCAGACCGGCAGCTTCAGCGGCATCTTTGAGCTCTTTTTCGTGACGCCTTGCTTCAATAATCTGACGCTTTTCTCTCAACCCTGAAAGAAAACGGTTTAAAGTAACAGGGTACGTTAATCCTCACATTTGACTTCACAATAGGATTACAGTAGAATAAACGGGTTAACATATCAAGGAAAACACAAGGAAATGTATTCGGCGATAAGCCATTTTTATGAGTGAGAGCGATTTATAGTTGTGGCAGACAAAAGTTGGACACTTGCAACATGCGGCGTAACATCCGTCAACACCTGATAAGTATTTAAAGTCCTCGGAGCAAATTTGCATACCTACTTTGTAAGTTAGTAAAGGTTCACATTACACACGTTTAGAGAAGTGAACAAAAATCGTTTTCTATGTTTTTAACCCGCCATTCATCCATGACAAATGTGAATCTGACCTGAAACTACCACGATTCGAGCAGTCGCTCACCTTAACACTAACGTGAAATAACCAAAAACTCACAAAAAGACTTAGAATGAATAAAATGAGGCTAAGCAGAGGAGGTGGAAATACTATGAATGAAGGTACGCTACTATTGCAGCATGCTGCCACCATACACAACGTTCCTAACTAACAGGTTGATTGATCATGAGGACCCAGACCGAACGAGTGGCACCTTCACACTTTACTCCAAGGAATACTCAGGGTCTTCAGTTTTCGTAAACAGGTCGTTGCTTGATTAGTCTGTAATTGTTTCCAGCCATCGGTGGTCTCAGTAGCTAATAGTCAACGTGGGAAATGCTCAGATATGATAACATGATAAGGTGACAAATTGATCACGTATTCCGAGCATTCCGAAACATGTGCTGGCGAACCACTGTATTGCCTACGTTAACACCCCACTTAATGTGAGAAAACTGGTGGAGACAGCGATAGTCGAACACAACACAAATGGACCATACTTCCTCAAGATAAAGAGCAAAATGAACCAGAATATCAAATCTTTCTTTTTGAAGAAAATCGGAAGTTTTTTCAACGCCACAAATGATGCGGATTGACGAAATCAGCATTTCCTTGTTACTGTTGCTGATTTCTCACAATCGGCATTGCAATCTGACAAGATGGTGCCACCTAAATGGGTGGAGGTTATCAGACTGAACTGGATGAAGAAGGTAAGAACGAGAATGCCTTAAACTCGGAACAGCACGTCACAGGTAGGAATTACATTACATACAACCTGGCCGAAAATTGACCTTGTTTAACACGGTCTGTATATCATCGGCAGAGAGGCTAAGCGTGAGAATGTTATTCGTATATTTCATGTTGGTCAAGTAGCGCTAAGCAGAAACTTAACAATAATCAGACTGGACACCTCGAACGCACTTTTTAGAATGCCGTCCAGGAAGAACTTTCGGAAAAAAGAGGAGACTGCATACCTTAAGGTAAACCAGCAGTGGTTAACCCCCGAGACAGCTGTCCACAAATTCTCATTTGGTCTGCCGACGGAAGTGATGAACAATGCGAATGACTGGTGTAGGGTGCGAGGGGGACAGATAGTGACCTTGTATAGAGACATGAAGTCGTTCACCTAGGGGTTGGCCACTGTAGATCGAGTTCGTCTCCCGGGCTGGGGCTCTCGCGACTCACAGAATTGGTGGCTGGAGACTTTAGGTGAGATGACGGCTAATCGAGCTCAGTGACGTGAATGTTGTCGTCGTTTGACCGAGTTGTCGTCTGTAAAGTGAGTGCATTTAATGACGCGGGGCAGCTCAGGCCGTGGGAAAGCTGTCTTTTTGGTGACGCCTTACTCTTACTTGCAGCTCGGTTGTTTGTTTGCAAGGTGTAGGCACCTTGATATTAATGTCTGGATATAGACGTACTTAGTTTCAGTAGTTAGGTCCCCTCCCGTCCCCATCTTTTTTCTTCTTTCTTCCTTTATAGGGTTTGCATTTTCTTTATGGTTGTGTGGCAGTTGAGCATTAGTGTTTTTGTATAACAGGCAGTTTCGTTGTGAGTAGTATACTACCGACAAGCAGTGTATTACCCGCAGGCGACATTCAGGAACAAAAGGACAAGCCCGGAACACGACGGACAAGAATGGACCATCGGAACAGTGTGTACATGCTGTGTGAGAACTTTCACCAAGGCGAATGACAACGTACTGTCACCCAATGTATGTGTGTGCATGTCTGTCGTGCAAATGAGTGCACACGTTTGTGGTTTAGTATTTGACGACGTGTACGGAAATTTGCGCAATAAACCAACTCGTTGGCCAAGCGTCCTTTGCGGACACAACAGTGTGAACCACCAATGTATTGTTGTTGATGATGATGATGATGATGATGATGATGATGATGATGATGATGATGATGATGATGATGATGATGATGATGATGATGATGATGATGATGATGATGATGATGATGATGATGATGATGATGATAATGACGATCAAGACATCTTCGACCGGACCAAAACCTGTCAGTTCTCCAAGCAACTGTTTTTATCTGGACTTGGTGAACCAACGTAGCATGAGACCAGTGAGTAACTTGGACACAACAGACAGACTGATGCCTCTGTGGCTGTGATATAGATTACGGACTTCTGTTTGAAAACAGGAATAACCACATTTTCAGGTGCAGTTTGTGGACGGACTGTGAGCTACACTGCACAGCCGGAACCCTCATTCAAACTCACCGTATCGAATTGATCAGTCCCACTTCCTTGAGACATTTTGGTGTGTAAAACATAACCAGCAAAGCGACCAGCCAATACCGCATAGTAGTGCATGGATAATTATGATTCAACAAGGTGTCAAAAGCCTTGTAAATTCATCAGTCAGTTCAAAGGACAAACCGAAATCAACAAAGTTCACACCCTAAATCTGTTAAGTTTTCATATGACTACCATCCACTTAACGTAAAACGCTTAACTCGACTGGAAGACGAGGTATTCACCAGTCTTTGATTCTTCACTATGTGGGGGTTTAATAACATGGACCTTGCTAGCATGAGTTTGCTTTAATCATCTTCCGATTCAAAAGTGACGCACATAGCCGTTCACACAAACAAGTAGAACGAACCGAAGCGATTTGGAAAATATTGTAATAAAGACAACAGCGGGAAGAGGATAATTTGAAGCACTCAACAAACAATTCTTGAGGAAACCACACGAGTCAACAGAATGGATATGAAAACTGTAGTCTAACAAACCCATCCGTATTGGTTCTGACTCAGATATGTGTATAGCGGATGGAAAACTTTGGAACCACAACGCAGAGAAAGGGACAACTTATGGTTTCCTTATACTCTAAATGCTTTCATATCTAAACTGTAGTTGCTAACAGACTGTGTAGGCAGGATGTTAGGCACCCTACAAGAATGTCACAGGGGGTCGTCTGACAGTCTGTAGGTAACCAGGATTACGATAGCACAATAATTTTTATGAGACAATCTCTAAGTAGACGCGTATCTCGTTTGTTGCACCCATTTCACAGGCGTAATAATTTCTTTATGGACTATGTGCTGTACAGCCAAAGTATCCAGTGTTAAAATTAACAATCAGACTGTACGTGACAGCTCAGTAAGTCTACGATTAAATGAGACTTCATTTATCATATACACCACGACGTAATATAAAATATACCACAGGCAGTTCAACGGTATTAACGCAGGAACAGTGAAGTAGTCACGGTGAAGTATCATTGAACATACATGAAGTAAGATAGATCCTTAGTTTTGCTGTATATTTATCTAAAACTAACTAAACTCTGTAGCCAAGTTTAACGGGACTCACCCATACCGCTTAAATGTTGAGGGATCCAGGAAAATTTTACATGCTAAAGCATGGGCCAGCTTCTCTAAATGACTTCGTCCACAGTCGCTACCAATCATATGACAAAAAGTCGGTTCGCCTACTCTGACTTACTGGGAGCTAGCAGTTTTTTTTAAGTAACTATATGGACGAGTGACAAAGTGCGGACGTTTGTAAGCGCATACAAGAGCGAATAAACGGTGGTTCGTTTGACATACTGACAACTTTCTGCAAAATATGTAGCTTGGGTGCGAAAAAGAGTATGGCTTGAAAATATAAATGTGTGGCAGGATGGACCCTATATTTCAGCTGATTGTGGCATGTTCTTCTGTGAATTTACCTGGTAGGTGACGAATCTGTTATCACAAAAATCTACTCCATTTCGTGACCACGTCCTTGTTTCTAATAGACGTTGGATCTGTTTACTAGTATTTGCTGAAACAAGAAATCATTCCACCTTAAACACCACCCAAAGAATTTTCGGCTAGCCACCATCAGAAAAGGCACTAGACAAGAATTCTGTTTTCTTAGGCACTGACGAGAGTGGATATTCATTCCACAACCGGTACCTGACCTCCACTGCACGTCAGGATGCAGCCAGGTTGATTATTATGCCAATGAGGCTACACCAGGGATGACCGAATTACAACATGTAAACGCTCAGTCACCCTCGCTTGCAAGTAATGTTCAGATAGCCCGATTTACCCGAGGTTCTACTTTTTTATTAATCCGAAGATCGGTAGACTGATTGTAATCCATGGGCGAAAAACTCCCAGTTTCTATTAGCATGCTGAATTGGTTTCACTGCAAAGTATAACGCGTATGAGCCGAATCTGGTCACCTCTTAACATCTAACTCCCACACGCATATGTTCAAAATCGCAAACATATGGCTTCCGCCTCATGAATGAAAGAAGTCAGACTGACTAGCGTATAGTCACAACCTAGACCCAAGTTAAATTTATAAAATGCTTGCCCAGAACGTGCACAATATTACTGAGATATATCTGCTCAGCTAAGTCAAAGACTTCACCTAGGCGGAAGTATACACAACTGTCCTTACTTTCACTGTAAAAACATGCTGAAGGGCTGCATAGATGTTCCCAGCTGGAACGGAAAGAGCAATTTCTACCAGATGATTTCGGATGAGAACCTATCAAGACAAACTTACACTCTAGTCATGGTTTTTATTCCTTATGTGCATCAATAAGGTTTTAAAGAAACGAAAAACTTCTCTCTATCTGTTATCGTAGTTTATGTTGTGTATAAGTTGTTTGGAGTGAAACTTGTCTTTATAAGATTAATAAGAACAGATATTCATGGGAATCATACAGTCCTCAGATTTTCTCCCTTGAAGGTATCACTCCTTCCAGTGTAAATATGTAAGCACAGAAATAGGCCACGACGTGAAGAGTTAAACTGTTCCTCCATTAACAACTAGTCAAAAATGCTCGCCGATGATGAAATACATTGTGGCATGTGGCTGGCAGTCTAAACAAGTAAAGTTTGTTCTGTAAGATATTGTATGATTCCTACTGTTCATGACGCATGCGTTTCATAAGTCGTCGGGAGTGTGGCGGACATGTGTGTGAGTTGAAATGATCTTCCAATTCAACTGTTGCATACTATTGCACTCTGTCACAAGTTACAACTCTGCTGGCGTCCTTCGAACCGTGATTCCCACAATATGAATCTGTAAAAATTAGGACAGACGATAGATGGTCAACTTCAGTGTTATGATTGTCATCACTGATTTGTTAAACTACCAGTGAAACGGTTGGAAGAGCAGAGGATCTATGGTTGAAGACATAGTGAACTTAGTTTGCATATGCTCCCCAACTCTCACCATATTTTGGTTGACTGTTTAAAACACTCGGGAGCCTGAATGTTACCACTTTGGATACATTCACCAAGGCTTTATAAAAAATTGAATTTCATGCAACGTTTATTTTTAGTGTAAAACCAGAGCTTGTTTTGCTTCTTCCACGTCTGTATTGCACTAAGACAGTAGTGTCGAAACACCTATATATCGTTGCCTTCGCTAACGACGACGAAGATGACAACGATGATGGTGTTGCCGATAGTGCAAGATTACGATCGGACTGTGTGAACTTTGCCCTGATCACCTGCCGTGTATGTTGGAAGTAAAACTTTGAAATATTTTTCAACATGCACCGCGTGGGACTAAGCAGTTACCTCGAAATAAAACGGTGCTTTACGCATTGCTAATTATTCCGTAGCCGACGTAATATGAGGAAAACAACGTTTCGTTTCCCAAAGGCATCTGTGCCATCTTTGGTCAAATCCAGTTTTTGGTATAATATTTCTCTCTTCCGATAAAAATATACACAGAGATCAGACCAACTGGTTATATAAAAATTATCATTACTCGAAAAAATAGACACATGTGATACAGTCGTAGGAGTAAGTACATGTTCTCCCTACAATACAACTCACATCTACAGCTGTCGATTACTTTCTGCTGTTCAGATTCGTTCCACTTTTGACGTACTTCGTATTCGTATTCGGCGCCACCTTCAAAACTGAAAAACGTACAGTGGATAATGTATTATAGATTCTGTTCAGCGATTTGTAATGAGGAAAGGTTCACTTACAAGGCTTCCGCACATGCACGATCTTTTGGGAATACGGGCCGATCGTCAAGGTATGTCAATTGTTTCTAAATGCAAAGAAACAAAAAAGATTAGCTGATCCGGTTGTATACGGGAATAACAGTTTGGCCGATTGGCCTATTGGCTGAAACACTACATGGTATAGATCATTGAACCGTAAAAATATCGCATCTCGTTAACATAAATCAAGCCACATGGGTAAGTATTTTATGAGTATATTCGATGGTAGCAAACAATAATGGCGGGTAGAAAAATTGCAAATTTCTGTTTGATGAGATCGGGGATTCAAAAAGTTGGTGTTCGTTATCAGGAACGTTTCCAATCACAATGCTTAAGGCACGCATTAGAAATCAGCTAAATACATGCGCTTCAAGTTACACAAGTGAACTTTACAGAATAGACAGGATTAAATTCAGCATCAGATAGATTTTGAGTTAGGCTTACTGGGTATAATACATAAGATATTTTATCACTGTTCTCCATCACTCTGATTTCTATTTCATCCGTGAGACCGCTAGACCCTGCAAAAGCTACATAGAGTGGCATTAGGGGACTTGTATGTGGAGGTTTAGCCATTTATGTGGTAGAACGGATAAACGTTGCATCAGGTCACGCGTCACATTTCATTGCAAAGCGGAAATAAGCTGTCATGAAAACGAGTTCTTTCGTCCAACCCTTACGTTTACGCAGACTTAAATGATTAGGTCATGCACTAATGATGCCAGCAAGTCATGCCACACCAAACACTCTTTGCCGACGCTGCGGCCGACCGGCCTGAAGTGAGAGGTGGACACGTGATGATTTGGCGTACAGAAATAAAATCGTTCACCAATGGATTGGCCATTGTAGATCGGGTTCGTCTCTCGGGCTGGGGCCCTCGCGACTCACGGATTCGGTGGGTGGAGACGTTAGATGAGATGAACGGCTAACCGAGCTCAGTGGCTTGAATGTTGTCGTTGTTTGGCCGAGTTTTCTGTTAAACGAGTGCATTTTAATAGACGGAGCAGCGAAAGCCGTAAGGAAGCTGTCCTGCCGAGGACGCCTTACCTTCGCTTACAGCTTTGTTGTTTGTTTGCAAGATGTGGGCACCTTAATGCTGAATGACTGAATACAGACTTGAGTGGTTCAATGGACTCGCGAGTGAAAATGAAATTCCTAGGGTGTTCACAGGCGTCACTGGTTAGACCGTATCTTTACCACGCGTGATAAAATGACATTAGCTGTGGCTCAGATGTAGCGCCGTCAGGTGATGAGGGGTCTGGCAGAACCGTCAGATACCCATTCGTCAAGGTAGGGTGGGCAGGTAGGTGCAGGATATTCAGATGTGAAGGAGAAATTGCTTAGCCTCCCAAACTTACCATCAACCAGGATTTAAGTGATGTGTGCCGGTCGTCCGAATTAAGTGATTTTCTGACTGGACTCCGGAGTTTAATGCCATGCCCATCTCCGATCATTAAATTGGGAGGCAACATTAACTCGCTTGAAGGAGGTGAGTGAAAGACTGGGTGGATATAACTGGCAGATTCGTATTAGCCATATTGACAAAGTCCTCAGTGTCTATCGCCAATCTGAAGAACTTTAACTGCACCACGAAAGGTACTCTGAAGTGACGTGAGCAGACCAGACAGTCGCAGCATGATAACCATAAGCAAACTGAGGGAGTCAATTGTTGAATATTGTTACGGCAATGTGGAGCTGTGTAGTAATGATTAATTTTATCTGGCTGTACTAAACGCACGGTAAACCTGATGATTTTGTGGATCTAAAGCCTAGGTAAATGGGATATCTTTAATTCTCAACCTCCAAATCACCTGCGTCCACATATGGTAAATACAGTGTACGGAAAAAACGACTCAACATGTACTCACACACAAGTTGATAATCCTTCTTCTGTAGTTCTTCACTTCACGCACGAATGGGTTACCTTGGTTATAAAGGACACGCTGGTGTGGAGCGAGAAAATCAGGTATTCGATAAATTGTTCATAATTATAAGTATTCATAAAACTCGTCCAGCTTGTTAGATTTAGTCTGCGAAAATTGTGCTGTCACATTCGTCTAAGATTTGTGGATGCTTCAGTGAAATCAGTTACAAGGAACTCAGTATATTCCACATGTATACAATCATAGCAATCAGAACGCAGTACAAAGTAACCAACAACTACGAAGGACCAGTCGATCATAAAAGCTTTCTAAGTGGAATGTACAATGAAAGATGTGAACAACTTTTCCAACATACTGTTTAAGCGCTTAAGATTTGAGGTGGCACTTTTAGGAATGTATTCGGAATGTCTTCTGATAAATAATTTAGTGCGATCAGCAGGGTGTGAGAAGCGGAAAGGGTGTGACTTAACCGAAAGACGTAGGTAAAATCCCACATTATACTTAGTAACTTATAAGTAACCGCGGGGAACGTGACACAGACAAAACTGACGACTGGTTGACTTTCAAAGTGAAAGAACAGATGTTCAAACGAGTGTGGAAAGCTGTCATTTCGAATAACAACTGTGTCATTCATTCATACAAACAACTGGTGTCCACAGGCGTCAGATAAGCTCAAACTACTCGTTATCGCTCCCGTGTTATGAATTCTATTAAAGCACTCTGATTCACGATGGTTGTGAGTCGCTTAATTGGTCACATTTAAACCGGCATTGCGCGTTCATCAATAGGTTAGCGTGCACCACACTCTGCATTGGATTTATTGACCTCTTCTAATCCACTGCTAAATAACCCACCTACGCGCTATCGTATAATCGTTGCACCTCAGTCAAAGCAAAATGCATACATCTATCACGTCTTTTCTGCTAACTCTAATGTTGACATCTAACAAAAGCTAGATAAAGGACTATTGAATTTTTAGTCATCAATTACTGATGAAACTTACCTAACCAGGTGTGAGTCAAGATAGTGTAAGTTGAACATTATTCAAAACTGGTCGCAAGCGTCGCACTTCCATAGTCTTTTCACCCAGCCCCTTTCAACAAGAAGCACACTGCTCAGGTTACGTTCTTGACGGAGTTCGCCAGCAATTCGTATTCTTGTCTCGGCCGGGAATTGGACTTTTGTCACATTTGTATGACGTGACTGTGTCAGCCATTGCGCTGCTGAGCTTATATTACACACTTTAAACTCTGCACGGCCGTATTTCGTTTCAACTGCTAGTACATAGTGTAAAGCAGGATATCGTAGGTAGAACGGGACTGTTTACAATTCACTTATGGCTTGTTTACACCCCGCTAGTGCGGGTGGACACAGTCCACCACTGAATGCCATTTTGGACTGACTACTGCCGCAAAAGCTCGAAATGATGCTTTTAATGCTTACTGATGCTCATTCTTGAGTCAATACTCCATCACAGGTTTCCTCCTTGTTTGGATTGACCATATACAGATAGAAGGAGTGGGGGGTCGAACTGGTTACCTTTCGCGTCATAACTCAACGCTTTTCTCCTTTCGAAACTTAGTTCTGCGAACATCCTTGGTGCGCCGCTTGTGAAAATTAGCCAGTTTGATCCCTCAATCAGACTATCTTCACCTGATGAGCCGAAACAGGGGCGAACCCAGTCTTGGTACGTCTATTTGAGGGTGACCATCAAGAAGCACTACAGGGGATTGTTTACAGTTTTGAAAAGGTATTGAAGAAAAATGGGAGAACAATCGCGACAAAGTCAAGCCCAGCTTTAAAGATTATACCTTGTAAACAAATAAGAAAGTATATTCACTCCAACCCTCATTAAAACTTCTATTCAGCACAATATTTCACTCCTAAGAGTACAGTCGAGCACAGTTTGATCAACATTTCATTAACGAGTCTTGGAACAGCCTTCACTTCAGATACAACCATGCACCCATCATATTGCGACCCTTGAGGAGCCGGCTTGTATCGGAGGTCTTGGAATGTGCTTAATTCGGAACTGGAGGGTTATTGACAAGGAAAGTAGAATCTAGATTATTGGATTGCTGCAAATGTGCAATGAAACGATGTTCTGTCGGGGAATAGTCCGCTGGTACATGTGATGTAACAAGTGGCAACGGTGACCTTCTGTGTACACACCTGTATCACCCCTTTGATAAATTCTGCACTCGCCAGTAAAGCAAAAACCATCGTGAATTGTCCGAAATTCAACTTTTTAACCAAGCAAATCAGCTTCACATATCGGGATGGCGCAAACTAGGTACCTACTTGTCATAAATTGTCCCGAATACTAAATCGGATATCAGCAATGTTATGCGGAACTTAAAGTACATTACACTTACTTCTGAATGAGGGATATTGGATTTCCCAACATTCGGTAATTAAACCAAGGGCAACTTATGACTTCTTTTGAATGTCTATAAACGAAGAACTGATTGCAAGCCTGTTCTCATGACCGAGGAACTCACTGTAATGGACGCCAGATGGTATACTGTGCCCAACTTAATCGGCTAAATTTCACTTTTATTCACTCATGAAGACGAGTCTTCCAGGAAACTGCGAACGACAGTTTCTGACATTCGATAGGTTTTAGAGGTCACCCGTAGCTTGAAACTCGTTCACTAAAACGACGGATGCCAACTGTTCCCAAATTCGTCTATCATTAAAACTGTGGTCATAGGGGGAAAGTAAATGATCAACTTCGATCGCGTGTCCCTCAGAAACCTGCATGGACGCCCATCCATTCTTCACCATCGATCTTCGAAATCAAATTCAACAAGTCCTTGCAATTACTTTCTTGTGTGAGATCTGTTCGCACTATGAGATACGTTTTCTTATGCCTACGTTACACGGGTTTAATGTGCGCAGTATCTATAGGATCAGTTTATTGTGGTTGAAAAAATTGGGGTTATAATTACGTCGCAGTCATTTGAAAAAAAAACATTTTCGCTCAATCCGACCAAAGTGGACAACTTTCAAGTTAGTTTGCTGTGGCGACATGTAGGTACACCAGTTAGTTGGATACTACCATTAGGTACTTATGACTTAATGCTGTGGAATTACCTGTCACACGTAGAGTGGTCACAACTACTTATCGCGGCGGATCTCCACATCTGATGAAGCGATCAATGGTGTGGGCCAATCTCTGGTTACGGCCAGCAAAACGGACAAACAGATGACCCATGTGCTCTCCTGTCAAGTCTTCCCTCAATCTAGTAGCAGTGCAACCGAACTATAAATATGAACACCAGGTATTGGACATTTAATACCAAAATAGCTTTATTAAAAAAAACTATTTTTACGATGGCTTTTTTGTGGTTGAGTTTAGTCTGTAATGGACAAGGTGCGTCTGTGTTTGCTCGCGCTTTGATATGTCAAGTCTATGGGAGTAATGAGATGAACCAAGTATATAGCCTATTCCTCCCTCCGTTAACCGTAGAAATTTTATTCTAATCCTGTCAACTTAGTTCGCATTAGATTCAAGTAGAATTTCAATAGCCTGGGACATGTAGGATTTGAGTAACTTGCCCTCGACAGTTCTGCATTATATTGCTGTTTGAGTACTGTTTAATGGGCCAGTCATGATGATAAACAGTGGGGAAATTAACACACTGAAGGAACAGGTCGTGGTCTGTTGGCTTAGAAGCGGGCGTTCGCTCATCTGCCGCCGTCAGAAATTCATAGAATGTTGTATCTCTGTCACAGTCCACTTGTTGCGCAACACAGTGAAGTATTGTTGTCTACTCATCAAATTTTGTGTCGCTGATTGCTGGCACTCCAACCTCATACTGAACGAAGTTACGGCAAGCGCGATCGTTCAGAACATGGATGCGGACATCCGTTTTCGATTAGCCTGTCAAAATGACCAAAGTTAAAGAACGTCTGCGCTTAACCATCATCACAATTGGCTTATATGACTTCCGCTCTCATTTCTTTAGGTTCACATTGGATACGTGATGTGTGAGTGAAGCCTTCGTATCCACCCGGCCGATGCTGGTTAGCTAATTGATTGGCTAGCACAAATTGCAGTCCTTGACTTTCAAAATAAAAACAGAGAGAGACTCCGGTGGTAAGATTTAAACTGGGAATAAAAACACTGAAAATACAATGCAAGGAGCAGTTCAGTATAGAAGTACATGCTTGTGCAGTCTGGAGAGGATAAGGAGGAGAAAGGAAATTTAAAACCGGTCTAAAGATGAAACAGCATTCACACAAAATACAGTGAAACTAAAATGAAAATTTTGTATTTGGAAGCGACGCTTCACTGACGACCTAGCATAGCGTTGAAATTGTACCTGCTTATGCGCGATTGACCACTCGGTACCATAATGTTAGGCACGGTGGTGAGCGATCTGGTCCAATAAAGTCATGGGGCTCTGATTACTTAAGTTAGAGTTAGTAAAATTTTATATGATTCGACGAAAGCCGAACGGTCTCGTACAATTGCTAGCAGATTTGTTTACAATATACGCTTGGTGCACGTCAAACACACCGGATAGAAAGATTATGCAGGTTGGTTGAAGACCGCCGTTTGTTAAAAGTGTCCTTAACAAAGTGCTTGTTGGAGGCAAGGTCACAAAAGCGTCGAACTCTACTAACGTGACCGATATTCCCCTTGATCATTTTTAAAGAGACCTGGTGTCTACTTAATTTTATAAACAGTCCGGACGGTTCTACTAAAATGAACTGATAAAAAAGTTGATTGTTCGGCCAAATGAAAACTCAGCAGCAAACCTGCAAAACAATGTTATAAGCAAGAATTGTTGACACCATAATAGTCGAATTATTTTTTTCAAGTTGAACATCACCCACATTTGATCGCAGCTTTCGCATTCAGATAGACTTTTCAGCCAGCCTCTTTCGAAAAGAAGCGCTAGACTCGAGTTTCGCTCTGATTAGAGCTCATCAGTAGTGCATATCTTCGCCACGGCGTTCAGATTTGATAATTCGGTCGTGCCTAATGTGAGATCAATGGCGCAGTGGTCAACACGGTTGCCTCATGATTGGAATGGCCGCAGTTCATATCCCGGTCATGGCAAGGATAGACATTACTGATGAGCTCTAATGCAGGCGGAACTCGAGTCTACTGCTTCTTTTCGGAAGAGGCTGGGTGAAAAATCTATCTGAATGCGAAAGCTGCGATCAAATGTGGATGATGTTCAACTTGAAAGTGAACCAGATCCCCGACTACTCATCACGAGTCATTTTTTTACGCAAATAGTTTTTAACTCTTCTCATTCAGTTGAAGGGGTATAACTAGTTTCAGTCTATTCACACAAGTGGAACGTAGCACCGAACGAGACGATAAAACCTGAGAACGCTTGTCGCCCAATAGCGGCCGTAATTGTTGTTGTTCTACAAAAAGGGATGCTTTTTCCAATAAATTAAGACTGCCTAATGCCGCTCAGCCAACTGACGTTTTGGTTTTCTCGACTTGGTTGCCTAGCATGCAAAATTATGGTTTCAAAAAGCAAACCGCGTTATATTCTGTAGATACGAACATATCCAGATTTTCCACTCAGCCGAAGAGAGATCGTGAGCGGAGACCCGATTGAACTGTAAACACGCTCACGGAATTTAACGGAGTTAAATTGTTTAATTTGAGGAGGATTTAGATCTGGGGCCTGTGAGGACGAACCAGTGATAATGGGACAACCGAAGTGACTCATTTCCAAGAATGGCAACCACCATCCACGGATATGTTATGCGCACTTTGATTCGGTCGACTGAAAAAGATGGGTTGTAAGTAGAACTCCAGACAACATTTTAATGCCTGTTGCAATGAATTTTGATTCAAGTTTAAAATTGGAATATTCATTCATTCGGCCATATTCTTCATGTAAAGCAATCTAGGACCATTTAAAAAAGGCGCCATGTTGGCTGCTTTCGTTTCGTGCAGATATCAAGAAATCCGTTGTAACTGAAGTATTATGCCGAAAAATATCATTATGTTGTTCATTTACTTAGTATGATTACCACCACGCACCTACTGGCTTCGAACCTGTGTTGAATTCATCCATGAATTCTGGAAATCTGAAATACCATATTATCTGTCGGTAACTTATGCGCATCTCGTTTTAGCCATAAGCAGGAATTCAGTTCAAAAGCAATTTGACTAATGTGGGAACATAAACAATAAGAAATCATCCCATAGCTATGATGGTTTCAATCTGAATAGATGGGACAATAAGGACACCATGTGCCTAGTAAAAACAAGTTGCAAAAAAACATACTATCGCCTGGTAAAAACCAAACAAACATCAGCGGCTTCACCTATGAAGTGCGACGCTTAAGTAGTTTTACATTTAAAGCTAAACTGTGACTATTCGAATTGAGAGGATTTTTTGACATATTGACTCATAGGTCGGTTGTCATACCGCTTCGCTGGTTTCTATCATTCACATACCAAAAATAATGAATGGCTGCTCCAACCACCGTTTGTTCACTCAGGAGTGAGGGTAACTGGTCACAGCTGAAGAGAAGGTCAAATGTGACTTCTTAAGTTAGCAGAAAAATATTCACCAGTTGTTTATTCTCTGCCAGAAAGTGGGGTGTTTAGACAAGTGGTAACTGGTCACCATAGTACATGAAAGAAACGCAGAATACCCTCAACATGACAACAGGTGCTTGAATTCGCTCAACTTGTAGGGCCGACGTACTCCTACAGTGACCAATAATATATTCTCGGGCGGATTTTGTACCCTTCAGTTGTTTACTTCGCATTACTACTTAAATTGCTGACCAGTAGCTGTCATTTTAAACGAGCTAACAGTTTCATGTGGTTCGAAAAGGTGTATTTTAGCTTCAAGTGATCAGTCATTTCTAAAAGAGTAAATTTTGCACAAATTTTGTTGATTTCAACATACCTCAGAATTTAACTTACCAAAGAAGGCATTTTGGCGAAAACTTCTTCGATCACTTCAGGGTCTTTGATGTGATTATGCTGCAGATCCAGCACGGACAACTGCGGGCAATTAACTAGATGGGTGAGATCTTCCAAGTCTGACAGCTTGTTGTGTGCGATGATCAGCCGAGTGAAATTGGGAAGTTTGTCTGCAATATAACACAATAAACAACATGAAAATTAAGTTGTTACAAGTGAGTTGCGGTTTATGTAAAACGAAACGAGATACACCAATCCCTAGGACCTATAGATCAGCGACATCAAATGAGTGATTTATCAGCATTATCACCATAATCAACAACAGCAGCAGCATGAACAACATCACAGTCAACAATACGTCAGTGAATCCCTCAAACACTTGATTATCATACATCCAAGCAAAAAGCAAACATCTCCTGGAAAAAGAAAACGAAAGCAGGAGACGTCTTGACCAGAAGAAACTATGTCTTAGTCATACAATTTCAGCATCAAGGTATATATACTTCTGAAAAAACAACCGAGCTTTAAAGAAAGGTAAAAATTAAAGCATCATTAGAAAACAGCTTCCTAATGGCTTTCACGGCCCTGCGTCACTCGCTCACTCACTTCACAGAAAACCCAGCCAAACAACAACATTGAAGCCACTGAGCGCGATTAATCACCAGCTCATCTAATCTCTCCAACCACGGACTATGTGAGTCACGACAGCGCCGGCCCGGAAGACGAATCCGATCTACAGTGGCCGATCCACTGTCCACCTCGCATTTTAGACCGGTCGGCCGCAGCAACGGTAAAGAGTGTTTAGTGTGGCAAGCAACTACGTGACATCTTTAGTACATCTAAGTCTGTGCAATGATCAAACAAAAGAACTCGGTTTGCAGTGCTGGTTGAAAACAGCCTGTGCTCAGCACACAACTCCAACAACCAACTACCGCTATCTAAACGATGTGATGCTAGCAAAAATCTCCCAAATGAATGAGACCCAGTCTCACTACGGGACCGGGAGTACGGTGTTTAGAGTTGGTCTTAAGAAAAACTGGTAATGGGACGGCACAGAATCTGTTGCTAACGGGAATCAGAATTACCGATTTGACTGCAGTCGTCGTGCTGAAGACCACACGCATAACTAACTGAACTGTAGTCCCGGCCGACGTGTCAATCAAAGTGTACAATCATTATCAAGCGACCAGTGAGTCTAATTCCAGCTCGGTAGGGTGACTACTATTTTGTATTCCGGTCTCATAAATGCAGAAGACATTGACGTTTAGTGAGTCTAACGTCCATGCGAGAGTGGTCCACTGACCTATGTGTTTGAGAGTGAAGACGCTATAAGCACCTATATTAATTCGCATTCGAGGCGTAGGCGTGGGTGGGACAAATGTCAGGTGGTAAGAGATGATGTTTATCGCCACAATACTATTATGGTCGTGGGGCGTGTAAATCAAATGCTAGAACTGGGGGGTCAGAAGCACCGTCAGAGATACATTAGAAAAAAACAGTGGAGGAGAGTTTAGCAGCAGCTCGTTTAGCCTATATACACTGATGTTATCTGGTATACAGGTTGACCGCGTTTAAATTGCAAGACGGTAGAATCGACATAGGACCAAAAGTGTCGTGGATATTCACGGTTGTCTGTGGGCTAAAATGCTGACAGGACGTCCAGATAGAGACAGGAGGGCAGCTGGGATTCCCAAATAAAACCGATTAGTAGTTTACTTATCATGCACTCATTGCGAATAAACGAAGCATATAACTGCAAAAGAAAGCCTCGTTATATATAAATATATATATATGGTAAGAAATCAAACCTAAGAATTAATAGTAGTAAAAAAATCTTATCGCTTCAGAGCTCCCTGACCGATATTGGGAGTCAGCATACAAGATATATTAGTTGCCGATTGCAAATCCCATGTCGGCGAAATTACATGAGACTGAATTTCAGTCGTTCATTCACTAATTCATTCGCGCTTGTTTCTAATGGCCATAGGGCTAACCAGAAGGTACTGTGGCTCGAGTCACTCAGTTTAGCAGGGAGGTGCAAATTTGGTGGTTAATCGGGCCGGAGGTGTGGGTATTCCAACACTCGACGGAATACCTCAACGCGAGGGTGGCACGCCCAAAACCCCAGAACGAACGGATCGGGGACGGCGGGGACGACCGGATGAGTCATCGTTCGACTGGATCGGACCAACGGGCGAGATATGGCAGGCAAAAGAGAATGGACTAACAAATCGGAGGCGCGATTATTCCAACACTCGCAGGAATATCTCGATGCGGTCGTGGAATACGATCAGAGGCCGGTGTAGATAGATGGAGGAGAACAAGAGCGACCAGACGAGCCCTTGCTAAACGAAATCGGACCGACGGACGAAGGATGGCAGGTAGAAAACCCCCCGATAGACGGCACCGATCACGCACACAAACCGGGTAGAAGTACACACGACGCGCGAACGGATACGTGGGTGATGTGGATTGGAATGCTGACTCAAACGCGAGCGCGCGCGTAACATGCTAACTAGCGTGTTGCACAACAAATATTGTGCTTTATTGGACGCCTTTCTACTACACAATAACCTGGAAAAAGAAAATGTGCAAAACAAGACTAAAACAACAAAACAAGGCTAAGAGGAAGAGCTTCAAATATTACAAACAGACACATAAACTACCGATGTCATAAGGTTCATTACTGTATATTTCTCAACTTACCTAGATTTTCAATTCTTGATATCATATTGTTGCTAACGTCTAGCGTATCTAAATACTGCAGATGATCTAGATTTTCAATTCTCCGAATCAGATTTTTTGACAAGTAGAGCGATCGTAGTTCCGTTTGTGAATCCAAACCAGAAATAGATTGGATTCCATTCACTTCGAGGAAAAGACATTTGAGCCCTGTATATTCCGTCAAATTTTCTATTTTTGAAAAGCCTGGGAATGAATTTAACAATCGGTAGTGGAAAAAGATTGCAGTATTGGCTTATTTGATATAAATAATTCACTGATTTATCCATATTTTATTACCAGTCACTTGAGTCATTTAACAGGTTTTTACTTTACAGACCACCGGGCTCTTGGAGAATATAGAGGAGAATAGTTGTTTATTGACTCTTCCATAATTAGCCAATCCCTTGAAGGTCTTGGCGTTATTTTCTCGAGAAATTAAGTTGGAAAAATACGGACATGTTTGTTCAACTACTGAGAAGTCAAATTTTCATCACAACCGCTTGGAAAAAGGCTGTTGAAATTACGTGGCTCTAATGATTGCCGCGAAGTTAGTAAGCAGCTGTTTCAACACATTTCGCTCCGGCCAGCACTTCACAGGTGTGTATCAAACAAATCATCATAAACTTAGCATCAGAAGAGTAATTCAAGCACGTATGCCCTAGGCTAAGAGATCGTGGTCACCAAGATTGTATGTATGTGAATCTTGTCCCCAGACTGCTACACTTTCTGTCTAACAAGGTCAACTCGATCGGTCACTCTCGATTAATCTTCTGACCAACAGAAATTCATCAGAGCTCCAGAATGGAAATCGACCTATGAAATCTGGTGCTTGCCTTGTCAACTTTCAGGTGTTTACAGGAGACAGAATTACCTACAGATCAGAACCGCTCATGGATCAAAGTGCACAACCGAACTGCGTTAATCCAGCACATGGTTTCAGAGGTCCCATTACATGAACAAGGACGGTCGGTATTCACCCACCCAGCACAGATTTACTAAACAACACAAAGAGTCTCACTTGCGACTGACGACCTATTTGAACGCATGCTTTAATGAACACTCTCTACTAAATTCTCAGCATAACCATCCTAAAGAATGTATGCTTTTCTAAAAAAATACAAAATAGGCGGAGTGGTTTACAAAGCCCTGCTGGTATAGATAATATCTATGTGTAAAGTGTATTGTCTGAGCTCATCGTTGCTACCAGGTTACATACCTGTATCCAGAATGAATAGAGGAAGTACATGTTATCGTTTGATACTGTCTGTGTCTTTCGCAAGACCACGAACCATTCATCCGCTCACTGATTACTCGACCCGCAATAGCTTGTTTGACTCAAAACTATCCCAGTCAGACGAAGATGAAAGAATGTATTGAGTCAATGGAACCTGAGCTAGCAGACCTTGATCTATTTGACCATTGAAACCCAATTCCGTAGACCAACTTCATGATCGTTTTGAAGCAGTTACTTCATGCATACAGACGTTCAAGTACTATTACATCTAAGATTGATCATTCCGATGACAAGACAGCAAATGTGTACTGATTACGCTGTTAACTTTGTGGTTCAGGAGCACACAGTGATTCGATCCAAGCAACGAGATAAAGGGTATGTGCAAGTGTAAAAATTGATGATTCAAGGACAGGTCGATATTTAGCAGGTGTTATATCTAGGTGATCCATACCGAGAAATGACTGCAGGTGCGCAGGGATAGAGCAAACCAAAACCGACAGTTATCAGTTCTTCACGTCTGATTTGTGCCGAATGATAGTAACAAACCAGCCGAACAATTTTTATCCACTGTTTTACAGTGTGAAATAGACGAAAAACCGGAAAGAGATCAGGTTAGTACAAAGCCATAAAAAAGCCAGTTATTGGTACAACAAAGTGAATGGAGCGAGACGAAAATTAAGACAACTGATGAAACAGCAACAATAAACAATTTCGACATCTATTAATTATTTTTAAATGTTTTCCCAAGATAAGTGTGTATAGTGATGTAAGGTGAACATCGTGACGTTATTTTTGGCACACATTCCGTCAGTGGACGAGGCTTATGACGATATATTTCGGTGTGTCTGCTCAGCACAATCTCACAAACTGAATGTTGATACTTCGTACCTAGTCATATTCAATTTTTTTTTATCCCATTAATGTTCATGACACCCTAAAATGGAGCGGATTGCAGACAAGTGCCAGAAGTAGATATTATTGACCTCAGTTTATATTCTCGAATGGTAGTGATGACCACACCCAACAAAAATAGTTTGGAACAATAAAAACCCGGAAATTTCACTCATAGCCACTCACCATTGAAGTGCAAATAAAGTATATCGTTCAGATGCGGTGTTTGGTAGAGCTTATGCTTTGCACAGTGTTTCTTCAAGAACTCCTTGGTGATTCTGGAAAACAGAAAGTTTTACACACATTGATTCCATAAGGCTTGACCTAAATGAATGTATCAAAATTCCTTGCCAGTCCTATTGTTAAACTTTACGCTTTGAAATGTTGAACTTTGGCTACCACAATGATTAAGCAATCTAGGTCACTCAGTCCTTGTTCAAATCGTAAGAAAAAGAAATTTACAAATCTTTTTAGATGGCTCCGAACAACTGAGGAAGTAAAACACGGCTCAAACATCTATGCCAGTCTTGCTAAAGTACACGTTATCTTGAACGATGCCTTCATTTGATGATAATCCATAATTATTTTTGAAGGTCTTTTACCGCTCTCAGGTTTCACTCCAAATTCACCTACGAGAACCGTAAACACTGTGTCATGGTATGGAAATGTTGTACAAACATTGATCACATTTTACTTGCCGCCATGCGAATGATGCGGTAGAAAGACCAATTCCAATAGGAAATGCTTCGCACAGTGACCGTACCTGCTCTTTATTGATAGGTGCTTCCAAATTCAAGGAAATCGTAACTTTAGTCTTATCACGTGTACAAGTCAGCTGTCAAGTGAGTGCACATTGTTGCAAGATTGACTGCTGGTATGAGTAACGTTCATGAAAATACCAACCCAGAAAGAAATTATTCTCGTCGAAAAATGTGTTTGAAACATTCCTATTGGCTGAAATAAACGGACAGAAACCACAGGACCACAACTCGTTTCTCATCTCGGTCCGATCGACCAGGTTAACTGACAGGTACAATAACGTATGTGTTAAAACAGTATTCTATCTACATCGAACCTACATATGAAACGCAAGAAACCGTAGGTATTCTACATCTATTTGGCTAACCTTGGACCTTTGATGTTGAGGTCTCCTTCATGTGCTTCTTCATTGCTGTCGTGTTTTGGCTCGTGATGCTTAAGAACTGAATATCCTGGAGGGTAGGGTAAGTTGGACAAATCGACATTGAAAACCGAATTGTCAGTCTTCTTGCCAGCATCCTCACTACCGGTCGTCTCAGTATTCTCTGCAACCTGCGTGCAATTGCCATTCAGTTCATCAACTTTTAATTCAGCCCTTCCTTCAGGTATGCCACGAGTCTCAAGTAGCTCATTTTCCTCAGAGCTTCCTTGTTGGTTTTTATTCATTTTTAGAGCCATACCGACTAAAAGTGTAATCAGAATTGTTTGCTATACTTTATATGACCTACTTTCGTTGTCTGATCGGCGACTGTCCATTTCTTGTACCGATGTCAAGGTTTGAGATTCCGTTGACTGTTCATCCGATGAGAAGGTGGGAATATGAAGTTCAGTGGAGGTTTCATACGTTTTATTACATAATGTGATTTCGCATTCAACCATGATTTACAATCAGGATTACGGTTCTACAATGGTAAAACAGATTGTGATCAATGGCCTCAATCAAAAACAAGTTGTCGATTTACATATAAATAACCACTCTACCTTAGAATCTGAATCACTCGCATGTAACACGTTTTTAGACCTGCCTAATTCTGTTCGTAAAGATGACTCGAAGAAACGAAAATGGTATCTTAGGCAATTTGCATGGAGCAATATAAGAACTTCAATAGTTTGGTCCCATTAGAACGAAAAAAGAATCCAGCTCGATATCTGGTAAAAGATGCTGTAAAAAAACAACCTCACGTGACACCACACAAGAGGCATAACCGTTTACATTCAGTACGTTCACTGAAAATGGCTATTCGACGCAGTTTATTTCTAAGTATACGTTAATATGTACGAAGGTAGGTAAATCGTAAAATGCAAACAAAAACCGGTCTCTAGTCCATTGCTGCACCGAAAATAAACAAGAGACAAGGTGTTAATTAACAACACTTATTTCGCGACCCTGCCAATTTTCAGGTTGAACACTACTCACAGTTCTCGCATTCATATAAACTTTCCAGCCGGCCTATTTCGAAAAGGAACAACAAACTAAATCTTCGCTTTTGTAGGAGTCTGTGGATGATGCACATTATTGTCATGGCCGGGATAAGGATCCCGGCTACTTTTTCCTGAGATAACCGTGTTGACCACTGCGCAACTAACCTCGCACAAAGCATGACGGGGTTATCATAACTGAACGCTCAACCACTTCCACTTGTGAGTAGTGATCCGGTTGCTCGATCTCGATAGGACAGACTGTTTTCATTTGTTCATTCCGGTCGATAACACTCTGATCAGGAATTCTGAGCCACGTCGAAATTGCCGGTCTGATTTACGTGTTCAGCTTGATTCGTTGCTTGTGAAAGATATGCTATATTTCTATGCCGCCTCTTATTAAGCTGACCACTTAACACTTGTTATTGTGAAATAGGTGATATTAGTTGCACAACATGATGATCATCCGAATGTGTCCGAGAGCACTAGCATGTATAGAGAATGCTGGGATCGATAGGGCCTGTTCATTCGCAGTCGCTGTGTATATAATCGAGTTAATTGTGACTGATTCAATTAAGCCAGTCTACCAAGTTGCGGGGCACAGTCGACGCGATTCAAAGGTCGTATACGGGCAACCGCACAGGCTGTTACAATTATCAACACTCATCATTGCCATGCCCCCAGCAACGGATAGTCGAAACGGTGAACGCTCCCTAGCTGTGTATTCAGACCTAGGACAGAATGATTAAACAAAGATAATGAGTCTGTCGCAAATGTCGTACAATTCACATGATCGACGTTATATAACTAGGTTTCTGTTGGGAATTTCAAATACCCCAAAAACTGTCCAATTAACCGGTAACGAATACTTATTACATTGTAAATTCGAATTCCTCTTTTTGCGCCACTATCGCACCATCATTTCCATTTTTCGCGCCGACTTACATAGTGGACACCAATTCACTGACTTATGATGGTTTCCATGCACGTCACTGAACATGACTCACCAAGTCACTTGACAGGCTATAAATACGCAAGAGTTGTGTTTGTAATTTGTCTTCTGACTGAGACAATAAAAGCTCTCTTTCTGGAGTTCAGTGTTTTTCCTTCATAGTCTGCTTGGGTACTAGCTCTTCCTGTTTACTACAGCGCGTACAGTAGTATTGCATCGTAAGCATTGTTCCAGCTCAATTGTGTTCGATCGGTCTCTCTGTGATATAACATTTTCACAGGAGTTGTTACAGCTCGATTACATTCGTCCGGTCGTTCCGCGTTTCGTGAATCGAAGCAAACAGACGTTGATGAATGACATCTCGTGCTTGACTTCTGAGTTACCTATCGCCCCAAATGAACCCGTATACATGCGATGTGTCTGGCTTGATGATGTAGCATGGGAAAAAGCACTTTGCCATTCGTTCACATATTTCTATACATAGTTGTTTTTGAGATGATATTTACCGAAATGAGATAGTGGAGGCCGGAGTGAAATTACTGCAATGTACCCCAGTCGCTTGCTCGCGAAGCGGCGTTGCTGGAAGTTCGAGGTTACTGGTTAAGGTCAAGTTAGAAAGTGAGTTTTACCTCGCTCCCGGTTTTGTTCGGAAATGACTAACATGACGGTTGTATGACATTTAGAACAAAATGTCAACTAAATATGTAACGCTGCCGCAGTTGCCGATGCTGCCGCCTCTGATATTACTGCTGCTGATTAGCAGAGGGAGAAGATGTGCCATAAAACCGCGATAGAAAAGCTTTTATTTATAGACGCCTAAAGGTGAAAGACAGGGCTTTCTTAATAAATCTTCCACCTTTAAATATAGTTAAGACGCTCAGTGCCAAAACTGTCTGGACTCTAACAATTGATAGTAAGATGTCCACCGTCAACTAAACATTCATAAAACTGCATTCCTAATTCACCTGAAGTTGAAGGCATTTTTGAGACTGTATTCACATGGTGATACTTAGTAGTATTCAATTACTGGTTATCTTTGTTATGTATAACTTGAACATCTTCATTTAACTGTGGCTGTCACAATTCAATAATCTTCTCAGCTAGTCTCTTTCGAAAGGAAACAATATGCCAAAGTTTTTCTCTAATTGAAACTAACCATACAGGTCATCTTAATAATTAGTAAAATAGCCACATCATTCCCTTGGCATGTTGCGTTAATAGCATACGGAAGATTATATCTGGATAGAGAGTCTGAAAGCAATTATTCTGAAGACATCATTGATACTGTTCCTTGCTTCGAGTGGCAAATCAGTAAATCTAGCGAAGAATTATCTAGAGAAAGGTTTACCGAGAACAGTTACATCACCGTCATTTGAGATGGTAATTCCTCGTAAATGGAACGGATGGGAGATTGCAGGACGGCTGAGTGGTCCATGAATATTGGCAAGCTTGTGGTCAGTTGCAACCGATAGTGATTTGTGTTGTTCAATCTTCTGTGAGCTACAGATGTTTTTGAAAATCTTTGCTAGACCGTTTTTCTCTCAGCCATATTGTCCTAGTTCCGGTTGTCTCAAACTGACCGCATCTGACTTCGTAAATGAGTACTGTTCGACGTTGAAGTAAGCAGCAGTAGTATGTTTCCTCCGTCAAATCTAACTGATATATGCTCCAAATGGAACATTCTGCTGCGAGTAAGTTTTGCGCAGCGTCAAAGTAGATAATTCCACCTAAGTAGTCTAGATTACTCGGGCGTGCTGTCAACAGCTGCAATACTCTCATGCACAAATATCTACAGGCAACGGCCTGGTAATAGGTGGAAACTAGAAGACACGCACCGATAACCTTTCAAAAGGAGACTGTTCAGTCCGCTTTTGAGAGTGTAATCGGATTTTACCGGACCATTTTTCTGAATGATGAAGGTTCGACCAATCAGTACTCACACACAAGCTGCTGCGAGCCGACTTGCGAGTGATCGATACCAGTCAGTCGGAAATGTAGATCCGCCGCTTTACTGATTGATTTTGGTCCCGTTTAAAACGAGTGCTTTTTCCCAACAAAGTGAGAGCGCTCAATACCGCTCAGATTTCGGTTCTGGTTTTTTCTCGATTGGGTAGCCCAGCGCTCCGCGGAAAGTCTTCAGTAAAGATAAGAATCAAAGGAAATGCCTGTACTCCAGTGAGAAATTTAACTATTGCAGGTCCAAAGTCAATAGTGGTGAAATGGAGGTTGACTAGCAAAATCGTTCAGCGTCTGTTTCCACTGGTTAGAATATAATTTAACCCGAGAAGTTTACTCGTAACCCTCGTCCATACTAGGGTTTTAATCTTTTCAGCCAAATGAATATGTATGCGTCGTCTCTCCGGTTCTTCACCATAGAGATCGTAACCAGACGACGTCGATTGACTATGTGCCCCGTTGTATTCGAAGTGAATTCCAGGTAGCTGTAGGCATCAGAATACGTAAGAGAATTTGTAAGATTCCTAGAGATCACCTTTTTCGTAGTGTCATAAGGAAGCTCATCGTAGATCTGTGAGTCACACTGACCAGAAAAGTGAGTGTAGATGAGATGAAAGGAAATTGCAGAAAATTCGAGCTTTGGCTAGATTCAAAACAGCAGCAGTGATAGCGCGCCCAAACGCTGTAACATCTTCACCAGCCGAGGTACGAAGTCACATTGTGTGCTGTTTGGGGAATACTGTATGAGCAACCAGTCCGTTAAATGATTCGATGGATTCCATTGGGATAAAGTGAGTTGGGAGAATAACTGAGTCCAAATGTGAAATTTCTAGGTTCCTAGTGTGGATTTTAGTTTAACTGGTGAAGCAACTGCAGCCTCTGGGCACCTAGTTTCTGTCAGCATTCCAAATCCAGTCGAAACTCGGATGTCTCCTAAATGAATCTCGTTTAATTATCAAATTCGTCACACTACCTACAAGCAGGTTGATTGGACGTAAGCTGGAACTGGACACTGAGTAAGTGTACACTGCAAATAGTCAAGGTATGAGGTAACTGGGAAAAACGTTCACTCTGTAGATGTCAGTAAAATTGTGGCTAGACACAAAAAACTTAGTCATGCCTATGTCTCGCCAGGTATCTTTTGAATATTCAGTGTTTTATTGTGTTGTCAGTAACATATCACGCTCCCAGGTTTTCTTTTTGGTGTTGTGTGTATGCCCGTCGTACGTAAAGTGAAGCCAAAGTCTTGAGCTCTTCTCTGCTGAGTGGATTGGTTTCGATATAACAACCGGTGTCGGCAAACACCACACGCCCTAGAACTGCTTTATCGTGGATTAATTATGATGCAATGATCAACGTGTGACCTCATATAAACAATAATTAGTATACATAGAGTGCCATATTTTAGCCCTTCTCCACCTTGCCAAGCCCTCCACAGCATTCAAAGAAGAAGTGGTTATCATCTGCTCCACTGGAGCCTTTGTGATTATTAAAATTGTTGGTTAAAAACGTTAACCAAAGTGTGTTGGAACAGTCCAACAGAACAATACCCAGCCCTATTACCACTATAGAAAATCATGACAATGAAAACCAAGATTCAACAAGTTGACAATATGTATTGCATCCAAACTTGTAAGATATACTATGTAGAACGAGCATGCCAATTGAACGGGTTGTATTTTTAACCCCCGAAGAGATATTACAGATTAATAGCTGGGCTGAAGCAGGAATAGTTATAAAAACCAGGATCGTTTAAAACATTCAGTGAAGTGCGACTAACAGAAGATTATTTATTGTCGTCTCTACATGTGGCAGTAGGTCGCAATCAATGACGTGCCCACACTATTACCATTTCTAGTTCTCCCGCTTGTATTTCGTTCACCGTCTTTTAACGCTGTCTTCTTCCTTGACACTCCATGTCAGTGCTGAACTAAACGACGACTCAAGTCATAATACTTTCTGACCAAGCTGTAGGCTATTGTGAATAGATGAATTAAAGTCACGGGGTTCGAGCGCCACTTTTGACTGTGAATGGAGACCAGTAATGCAGCCTCCAGAAACTGCAGCTAGATGACGTTCACGGACTTCTTTTGAGAACAAAAGAATCGGATTATTCAAATAAACACCAAGAGATTTCATAGTGATCAGCGTTTGTCGCCTAATCAGCCTGAAGAAATTGACCAGAACGTTGTAAACCTTAAAAAAGGTCAATTCGATTTTTTTAAGCAAACAGTTGCAAATATTGTGTGTCGCTAAAGATCTTGGTCAACCCAGCCCCAAGCCAGAAAGGATGGTGTCCGCTGATTCGATGGGAGAAAATACTAGTTGTCCCACCAATATACTAGATTGTACGACAAAAGAAGGATGACAGACAACTTATCTTCCGGTTCAAAGTAAGTGAGGTTTTGATGGTGAGTTAGGTATTTAGTGTTGTCGCCGAGTGAATACGTCAAGGTGTGATAAATTTAACTCTGAATCATTCCGACATGACGCAAATTCTCACTAGTGAACGGCTGAGTACTGCCTTCTTCCGTATTGTGAATTATTGGCTATTACGTTCCAGGTTAAAAAATTATCGGGATAGCCATTTGTTTGCAACTGATTGTTAAGTGTCCTTATTCCTTTCTTTATTGTAGCTGTGAGGTATTGTTTTGTTGCACTGTTGTTTGGACACAGAACAAATTTACACTTTTGATTGAGTGACACAAGACCGTTCGAGTCCGTTCTGTACAGCTCGAGTTACTTTTTGGTGATTCGTAAGATTTTAGAGCCTATCCGGTTTCCTTCCTGGGCTTAAATCTGGAGCCTGGAAGACTGTAGCCGTATTTTCATGAAAAGTAAATGTGGCAGGATCACTGACTGGCCGACAAAATAGGTTGCTGAGTACAGTCACATAATGGTAATGTATGAGCAAAGTGAACTAACTCTGGCGTATGAGGTTACTTACGAATCTACGGACTTGAAGTGGTTGTGAATCGTCCATGTGGATTTACGGGGGCGCTACCAATTGCAGGTTGTGAGTGTAATAAACTCAAAACGGCACGAGAGGCTACGTATAAGCCAACCAGCTCTAAATTAGTGTGTAACAAATATAATAATGTTGAATCTGTCTGGAAATATTTGGGTCTTTAACCAACTTAAACTTAGATTGTGTAGTCAATAACTCCATCCAAGGTGATCCGGTGAGAGTAGTCATACCAAAAATGCAGAAAGCGTCAGAGCGGCATTGAAAAAGGATGGGTTTTGCACTATTTCAAACAGAATGTACAAACTAACAGACCTGTTATTTCAAAAGTGAACAAATCAAGTGTCCAGACGGACATACAAGAAATAAACACACTAGAAGATTGCGGAAGATCCTCACAAGGTGAGCAAAAGTGGTCAAAATAAAAATAAATGATGGCCTTTGTCAGAAAAAGATAATAGAGGCCACAACGCCAAAATATGAGAGGCGCAGACCAAGAAACAGAGAATACTCATGACGTAGTAATAAATCACCATACACTATAAGTGGGTTACAGAGCAATGCAAAGGAGGCATAAACAAAATGGTTTACTATTGAAACCTGTAAGCATGGACTATGGGAAATCCTAAAAAAGAAGCCGATTTCCACAGCTGAAGAGCTGGAAGCTTTCGCATAAAAAAGGATCGCAATGTTTGTATCGTGATGGAGACACAGGGCCACAGAAGAACTTAGTAAGGTGAAGGGGGAGCGTACGGCATTAACACCAGATGTGTTGCAGTCCTCCATGTTCTATATTTGAAGGACTAATACAGAAAACGATGTCGGGAACTGGGAAACTATAATTGTCTGGCTGAACTCTCTGGGGTTTTTAAAACATGACAGAGCAGGCGGGAGAGGCCGTGACAGAGGTGGATGTTACAGACCTCGCTGAAACCTAGATAAGCAACCTGGGTAGCCTACTAGTAAATGGCTATTTCAGCCACCGGAGCAGTCGTTGGAGGGTCCAGGTGGTGGTAGTATTCTCCCACAGATGAAACCGGCAGATGCTTAGAGATAAATGAATTACAAAGCACGCAAAGCATCCATGTTGTGTGCTATGAGCTTAGTTTGAAAAACAAACTAGTTATGTGTAGACATAGGGTCCACAATCTACTGGGTAGGAAAGTCATGAAGTCTTAAGGAATGCAATGATTGTGAGTTACGTGTAGGTATCAGTGAGCAAATCCAGCACTCATGAGATGAGTTAGTTTCAAAAGTTCGTAAACCGATTGTGCGGTTTCGATCGAAATTTGTAAGCATGGTATGTGACATAGCTGCCTTCCAGCACATACGATAACCTACCGGGTTTGATCGTACCCATCAGTCTCTGATCTTAGATCTACTGATAACGCCCTTTGAAAAGACCGTAGTCCATTGAACATAAATGATCGTTTGAGACTAGACGGTAAAACTTGCGTAGCGTGCGATTTGCCGTCATCTTAGGTGGTACGATACTGCTGAAAGACTGATGAGAACGATGTAGTAAACCACAAGGATGAAGTGTTCTGGGAACAAAAAAACGCACAAAGTGATAGCACTGTTTCAGACAAAACCTATAGATCGCCAAAAATAGAAAATTGCTATTTATATCACTGCGTGTATCTGTCCTCCTCTCTTCGAAGAAATTTTATGTTGTTTAATGACTGACGGTCTTCATCCTGTTATACTTCTTCCTTTATTTCAGCGTTACTATTGTACATTTAAGGAATTCCCGAAATATGTGATCACCATCCTTTTCCATCCTGAAGTACACAAGAGATTGGAAAAAGTCACCGTCCGAAGTATTGAATTGTTTAAATGTCTGTTGCAAGGTTGCTTGCTTTTCTTGGTTATGTAAGCTGATTTATGTAATTCTGCCATTAGAGTCTTCTGACTCGTGAGCATTGTGAAAGCAAGAGAAAATGTGGAGATGACAGCGACAAACTTCTGTGACACGCTAGAGAAAACTTAAGCAGGATAGCCAAGAGTTGGTATTTTAGACACTTTTAGAAAACGGTTACGACAAGAATTTGAACAATCGGATAAATTAGAGCTGGGAACAACACACGCGTTCACCATACTTCTGTCCCTCACAGTATTTCAAGTGGGATTTGAAAATGAATTTACATGACAGAGACTGCGCCAAGTGATCATTTCAAATTGAATAATACTCACGCTTCGTCGCACTCTCCTTACTCAGATAACCATCTGGTCAGCTTTGGTGAAAATCTACTAAACTCATCACTCATCCAAACCCCGATACAACACATCTAACGAGGGAGTAGCCTAAAAGTTGCATTAAGATACTAAATCATGACTGGACGAAAAGCATCAATGTAACGCTCCCAAATATCTTTCCAGTTCTCTGTTCTGCATTGCACCCATCAGCATACAGCTTGGCTTTGCAAGTTTCAACATGACCAGCCAATGACAGGGTATAGTTTACAACAGTATTTTACATTTGTAATTGCGACTTCTTGTCCTGTAAAAAAATCCTTGAACAGTTGCCGCCAGTACGTCATATTCTTATTACTTGCGTGGAAGGTTTCAGTTCGAATACGATTAAAGTTATTTAAAGCCATTAATTATGAGTACTACATCAGCTTACTTCGGAAGAAGACACTAAACTCATCCGTCAACACTACTTGCACTCAACAATAGATTGTGTCTCCGCCCAAACCAGAATTAGCACCCAAGCCCTCGTGGTTGTGAGATCAGAATGTTGAACACAACGCCATTAACTCCAAACTAATATTAATGAACACATCAACCACTGAACCCTTACCTTATAAAACTAGGCTTCATTTTGCCTGACCAGTCTGAAAAACAATCCAAACAGGATCGCTCTGTTTGATCTAACCGATAACGTCGTGATCAGGACTTTTAACTTGGTTGAGGTTATTGTCTCACCGAATCAACGGGGCAAGAATGGAATCAATAATAGAATTTCCGAGGCTCTGTTTGATTTGATACAATCGCTGCGTTCAGAAGCTTATAAGAAGTACATAAATAAAAATGAAACCTAGGTGGAAATGTAAAAACGAATGTCCAATATATGTACTTAATCAGTACAGAATCATTGCTTTGACGGAAAAACGAATGCAAAGAGAGGAACTACGTGCGCCTGCAGCAAGTCAATTCGTCGTTCTAGATGTAGTTGGAACACGGGTAGTTCCATCGACGTAGACTAGTCAGACTGCGTTTTATATGCACTTGAGTGCTGCACCTAGACGCTTAAGGACAGTCATGAGGTAGAATGAATTTATTCTACCTCATGACTGTACTTTTACGAGAAATCTTGAAGTACATCAATACTGCAAAATGCGTGTACAATATATTATACGTCCTTATAAAAACGTGATGTTCCTTTTCGCCCACTCCAATATTCCGTATAGGTCTGATTGTATCTGCGAAATCAGATACGCCGGCAGAACTAGGATGCACCCCGGCACACGCAGTAACGAATACATACCGAGATGGCTCTCGAATTCGGGGGTCGGTTGTGTTGTTAATGCTATTACAAAACATCAGATTATTTATTACTGTTATAGCAGCAACTTAGTTGCTGCTATTGACTGTCATTATAATGACAGTCAATACGTTATAGTATATGTTATACGAGTTATATATAAATTATATAAGTTGTTTTATAATCACATGATGGTTATTATAATGGTTATTACGTATTTCATCATTCGCCTGTGTTTACATTCTGAAATATCGCGGGTTTTCGCGAAAAACCGCTATCTGTATCAAGTCGTTCGCTCCATTGACAACGACTTAAGTCAAATTTAATGCATTGGTTTTTGAGTTAATGCGTTATTTGCTAATGATTGAGAAGACGCAAGCTTACACCACAAGGTCAATAATGAGGTTTTGTTGGAATAATGCGATTATCAAAATATCTATTATTATGGTCGCTACAGTTTTATTGAACGTCCAGTGCGTATAGTTGTGGACGGTTACAGGCGGGTTAGTACGCCATCGGTTTCTATCTGCAACATTCCGTGAAATGGTTTTTGAAGAACACCAAGTGTATACATGATTAGTGAGAAAGCATTTCGCGGCATCGTGAGAATTACAAAGTCAAAAATATACTATGGCATATCTCATAGTTTGGGCTATATGAAAGTTACATCATATTTTCATCGGTTGAACACGCTCAGTTGATACCATTTACAGTGTACTTGATCTCGAATATCTTATGCATTTCATTAAGCCCTCATGCCTCAACCATGTAACTATAGCCGACACTGATTGACAGTCATCCTATGTGATAGTTTGTGTCTTCAAAATATTTGTCGTCATAACCGACGTCATCCGTTAAATTCGAGACGACTAACTTCCCTCTTTCGTTTGTCTGAGAAACAGGTTGTGTGCCAGCATATACTAACGCCCATCAGTGCATCAACATTTGATTTTACTTCACACATTTTCAAGGCCGTCGCGTACGAATAGGTTCCGTTTATCGCTTTAAACGATTCCTAAATTTTCTTTCGCAAACAAAACATTTCGAAAAAATTCAAACTAAAGTCAGAAGTCTGAATAGTAACGTTTTCTAGCAATATAGTTAAGATAAAAGTTACGGTTTCTGATTGAATTAATTCGACTCACTGGACTACTTGTACGATGAAAATTAACAGCAGGGAGTGAAACCTGCCGTTAGACGGCGATAAAATGAGGAATCATTGAGCAGTTGACGATATTTTCGTGGAATCGCCCAGGAATATGAAAGTCATCGATTTCCATGACAGACAGCATCAGGAGAGTAAAAAGATTTGTTTTATTCGATGGTAAATCAGTTTTCCTCCATTAGGCGCCGAGAACCAAATTAGCGATGGTGAATGTTGTGACGGTATAAATGTAGTGTCATGTAGAGAATTGTTACGCGTGTGATTAAAATTTGACGGTTGTAAGCTCTTACACGTTGAAGCACAACCACGACCTAACAACATTGCTGTACGATGAACATCCAAGGAATCGTCGGAACACAGACAATGTGTAGTGGACCTGAACACTGTCAAATTACTCGAGCATGAGCGCGGGGCCAAAATG
>QNGE01003798.1:34775-59635 GCA_008508345.1 Paragonimus westermani | reverse complement strand
CTTAGCGGAAAGTTGAAATTATTACGTGCAAGCATTCGGCTGTTGTGTTCTGTCATCAGCCTCTGGCAGGAAGCTTCACTTCAAATGGGCGGACCACCAGGAGTCCTCGGTCGTTTTCATGCATCTTTCAGTTCATCGGATTTATATTATCTTAGTCTCAACGTTTGACGAAGATTCGGATGACCTCTGGTGTTTGCACTGTCTACATACACGCATTGTAATCCAACAGGCAATTGTTACTTCATCATGTGCATCTGGAGTTACAACTAATGTAAGACAACTGTATCGTACGAACTAACCAAGTACAAGATCGTTTTTGTGGTGGTTCTTTTAACCCGCCTGGCCTGCACTCAAATTTGTGTTAACTCAAATACGCGTTCCTCCGAATGCTTGGACGAATTCAGTTTAACTAATTCTGTACACATTCTCCAACAGTTCCATTCGACGAAGCTGTTGATGAAGTTGCTGGTTATCTTGTGGAGTCATTTGGCAATTCCACACGGATCGATTACGGAACTGGGCATGAGTTGGCTTTCATTGCTTTCTTGGTCTGTCTCTCCAAAATGGGTTTTCTACAACCTCCTACGCAGGGTTCCTCTGACGGCCGATTGAATGATTTCGTTGGTGTTGGTCTCGTAGTGATGCCGGCCTATCTGCGCTTGGTGCGACGATTACAGATATATTACCGCATGGAGCCAGCAGGATCACACGGCGTATGGTGCCTGGACGATTTTCATTTCGTTCCTTATATTTGGGGATGTCGCCAGTTGATTGGTATGTTTCCTTACGTAACTGAACTTATTCAGTAGCGGCTTCTGTGTTGCAAATGCCGCCTTGCTCAGACAAGTTTCCCAAGTATTCATGTGTGATGCCTTATTGCTTATAAGAAATCTCACATTTTGATAGTGTCTTACGGCTTTTGTTTACAATCAAAAGATAAATACTGCTAGTAAAAATACACATAAGGCACGTAGTTAATTGAGTATCGGACAGCGAAACGGATTAATAGAAGTATGCAATAAAGTATTCCGACTTGTGAAAATCCCCGGAGCACGATAATAATAATTCTGATTGTCACGAGTTACCGATTGAACCGGTAAAGGTTTGCGGAGTACAGCAGGAGGATGATTTGATATGAGACTAGTCCTTAATTTGCTTTTGCTCTTCTGGATGGAGCTGTACAAATTCTGAAGCCAAAAAAACCTTGTTAGGACTGTGCACCGTTTAGCATGTGTAACGGATTGGAGGTAGGATGCGCTGTGTTCTGGTCCCGCTTGCAACGTTCCGTAGTGTGGACGTACCTGAACAACGTGCATGACCAGTGATCGTATCAAGCAGGGTAATGGGGATGTGTGTGAGAGAGGATGGTGCCGAGACTAGCAGTGTTGACCGAGTTGGGCCCACCAACTCTCTCGGGCTTGCAACGTTATCGTTCGAACTGTAGGGGAAAGCTTATAAGTGTCGGACCACATTGTGGTGTCATGTGTGATGTGTCAACGCGGTTATTAGCGTCGGCGTGTACATGACGAGATCAACAGGTTAATTTTTGAGTACGCTTCGAATACGTGTCAGATAAGAGAGACCTATAGGTTCCTTGCCCAATTCACTCCTCGCTACTGGAGGTCCCTTATTCTTACTGTCTCCCTACTGCTAAATTAGTAATCCACTAGTGGTTTCGTTCTCTCACCCAGCTGGTCCTAGTGACTATCAGCGAAATGATGAACATCCGTTTTGACCTTGCTAGACTCAACCGGCACCACGCATGCCGAGTATTCAAATCCATTTCCTGTGGTTAAGTATAAAAATAGGGTATCAGACACAACTCCTAGACCATGGGATGGTGGCCACCGGTCCTTGTTTGAACCCATTAGGTAGAAACAACCAGAATGGTGTGTTTTTGTATTACTGCGTTACTTTTAACTTCTGTACTCATTGCCTGGTATACTTCAGTCAGTCGTGTTATCTGTAGAATCTCCGATTTGATTGCCCCTGATTGGCCATGTATGTTGGAAAGTTTCAGTGATGGCATATCTATAACTAAACGTCGTTTACCCATTTCTTGAGATCCACTTTCACAAGTGTGCACAAGAATTCACATCTTGTTCCGTGTTTGTTATAGACAGCTGGAGTGGTTCGAGTAGACATTGATTTCCGTATCTCACAAGCGCTGCTCATTGGGTGGGTGACCGAATTTTCGGCTGCTTTGGATGCTTCCATGGTTCAGATAAAAATTCGCCTTTTGTTCTCTTGTGAGTCCGAACCGCTTGTGGAGTGTCAATTTGAGAAATAAGTTGGGTTCTTTACTCTAATACGGGACAGCGTTTGCTGTCATGTCACCTATGGGTTGGTCACTGTCGGGCTGTTTAAATATGGACAAGAGTATTTGGGTCAAACGGACCCTAAATTACAGTGTGATTGGTGATCGATGTCGTCGTTACCATTGCGCGCTACCTTGACTTCACGTAATGCGAACTAACCGTTTGGTTACAGCTTCACGCTTCTATTACTTCTAACCTCTGCCTACTTGCGGACTGAGTTGAACCGTGTACATTTTGGCAAACGGGTTGTTCTACAAATTACTTTACACAGCTTGGATGACACTCTAACGCGTCCAGAGAATCTGCACCATACAAGATGCCCAACTATTTAGTGTAGGCCCACGTCCACTGATCGATATACGTGGACGATACAAAGCGAGTGATTAGCAATTGAGAATTTTGGTCACCAGCAATTGTTCCTGCGTGAGGTTAATGAGGATAATTGCAAATTCAAATTGCGGCCCAGGCGATGATTTGAACTCCATAATCACTGCCTAGGGGTGGTAGACAGCTGTTCCGACCTGTGTGGGTCTCATGGCTACCACATTCGTTCGGGGAGCGGAATCCATGACCGATGAGCAAGCCTAGAAATGGCAGTTCAGGCAGTTACGCACTAGACCTTTGAAACCAGCTGTGTTCGAGCGCCGCACAAACCCTTTCGGTGTTAGGATAAATGCTACCAGGCTTGCAAGCCAATCACAAACGGTTGTTTGGTTTCAGCCGATGAAGAAGACGGATCGCAACATCTAAGAGTATTTGTATCGTATACGGATAAACTCTAACAGCAGAAGTCTCGTCGCTTTGTAGCTCATTTTTAGGTGGACTAGCCTAAAGGTTAACTTGAATCCGAGGCGGCACTGCTCAGTTCGTAGCCAGAACCGGATTAACTATGATGCTGCTGCTCTCGATTTTGTTCGCGTTCACGTCCATGTACTTTCGTTTATCAGTTGGGCTGCTGAGTAAATTGATTGTCATAATAAGTCTTTCTTCCGACCGATTCCCTTCTGTCCTACCATCAGGCCATGATCAATACGGACCCAGCACAATATCAGACCAACAGATCGCAGCCGCAGAAAAGGATTCTTATTTGCTGTTCTCTTGCATAGATTATATTTATCAGGTGAGTATAGTTTCGCGCTGCATACGACGCTTCTCTTAAATTCACTCTGTCAAATGACTTTGGTCAATCCATGCATGGAGGTGCACAAATAGGTGTGTACACTTTGTACTTACCGGCAAATTGGCATTCTTCTACTAAAATCATGTATGGCATTAAGAAAAATATTTTTTTCCGTTATCTCTTTCTGCTCGATGAGGTGGTTTTCAGACACGATCTACTAGTTCAGCATCGCCGTTCCGCCGAGCCATGGATTCCGTATCAGTGCTGTTTGTTACTGTTGGTGTGCTGCCTGTCTGGATGGCTAGCTGGCTCTGCGGTGCAATCGTGTATGCGTGCACGCATGCAAGTGTGTATATCTGTGTGTCACCCACTGCATCGCGGTAAGGCTTCTGAGCCAAGATCTTTGATTGGGTACCCTAATCGTACTCCTTTTTAGGCCTGGGCGTCCTGTCAGTATCCGAAGCTCACATAATCTGTGCTAATACAGTGCTAATCAAATGTCATATCACATCGGACGTCACGCAGGATAGACTGGGTCGCCCTATCTGCTGTTTGCGGCAGGATGGATAGGTTAATACCACACCCTCCTTCATCCCATCCCCTAATGATCCCGCCAGCACGAATCCTAAGAGCAGACAGTGCTTACTCGAGTCTCTATAAAACGACGACCAACCTGAGGTACTCCCGGGAACACAAGACGCTCTCTGTTGGGACATAGAGTGTGCGCACAGTGTGTGCCGCAGAAGGGCCAGAACGCCGCACTGCACTCACCGCCATAGAACTGAGCCTGTATGGAACCGACGTAACAGCCATGAATGAGACAACGCTCGCAGACCAAGGCAAGCTTCAGGAAGTAAGCACTGGGTCACTTACTGGACAGGCTACCGAAAGACGGTGCTCGGCAGCATGGTGTCAACCTCGCAGTCAATGACCGCATCACTGTTTTGATTATAGGCGAACCGCATGGCATCAGTCCTCACCTCGGTCGAGGTAAGTGTGCCACGTTTGTTGGCGTTAATGGTCCAACATTGGTGATACAACGGCCCAGTTCTATGATCACGATTCTATACCACGATCCGGTTGGCACTGAGGAGTGGCCGACTGGTTCTTCTGGGTGAACTGAAAGCTGGGGTGGACATGACTCGGCAAGCTGGCCAGGAGTCCTCGAACCCCACAGCATTGGTTCAGTCAACGAGAACTATATTCGTCTGCTCCACCTGTATGCTACTCATGAGCTGAGTATCACAAACACCCAATTCCATCTGGATGCGAGCGACATGACGATGTCGAATCACCCATGAAGCGGTCGTCGTCACTTGTTCGATCACGTGATTGTGTGGTAGTGTCGAACGCCAGAAACGTCCAAACTGATTCAACGACAACAACACAGCTATTTCCAGCTTGGTACAAGAGTAGAATGCGGTGTTCGCCGCCTCTACAGTGTACCCGGATAATGAAGACAAGAGAACGATATTCCACAGCACTTGCCGTCAACTGGCCGAACCTGTTCGCGGAATCAAGAACGACTGACGGAAGAAACGAGGTGAACGGATGCAGGGTTACGCCGATCGCCAACAACACGAGCAGTCCTGTTTTCAGTCCATCTGTCCAGTCTACGAAAGCACTGATTGACATGGACACCGGCTCTCGTGAACCCAGCCAGAGGACCTCATGAAAGTCTGCTGCAAACACTTTGGTAACCGACTAAACCGTCCTGCCACCATTGACCGGGTGACCTTGAACAGCCTGTCTTAACATTTTGATGGTCAGTGTTCCAGAAGGGCAGTGTGGATTCCGGTGAGTCGGAGTACAGTCTACCTAGTGTTTGCTGCTCGACAGTCTCAGGAGTAATGCCGGCAACACAACCAGTCTCTGTGTGCTCTCTTCGTGGACTTCACCAAGGCGTTTGATTCAGTGAGCCGTGGGGCGTTGTGGGCGGTGCTTGGTAAGCTTGGATGTCCAGGTAAGTTGATCAGTTTGAATGGATGGTTGCATGTGAGCATGGAGGTGTAGGCACAATCGTGTTGACACTGTCACTGGAGTGAAGTTGGGTTGTGTCCCAGCCCCAACCCTATTGAGCTTATATTTAAATGCTATGCGGACAATCGTTTTACAGGACCCGGCAGGGGAAGGCGTTGAGGCTGAATACCGGTCGGATGGACGCCTACTGAATATTTGACGTTTTGGTGCGCTCCAACCCGGTTACATACCTCCACGACGCGCATGCTTCTGTTCGTAGATGACAATGCACCGTTCGCACACAGCAAGGACGAATTTCAACGAATGACTAAAGCTTTCGCGACCACGGCATCCAAGTTTGGACTAGATATCAACACAGGTAACACATTTTCCTTCCTTTAGCTTCCTCTGGGCGGAGACGGTGTTCGTGCACGTACGCCTGAAATTCGCATCAATGAAGTGATTGTCGACGGTAGCGCTGACTTCTTCTACTTGGGTAGCAGTCTGTCCACTGGTCTGTCCGCGGATCACGATTTGCGAGCTCGCGTAGTGATGGCTGGTGCTACTTTCGGATGTCTTAAAAGAAGTGTCTGGAAGAACCACAGCCCGAAGATGACCGCCAAGTTTTGAGTTTACTGCTCAATAGTGCCGTCTATAATGCTGCACGGTAGTAAAACTTGGACATGGTATCAACGAAATGCGCACTATCTGAGCCGTTTCCATTTGCAGTGTCCAAAAGGCACCTTAGGCATTCGGTGGTCGGACATGGTTTCGAACGCTGAGGTACTTCAGCGAACGAATATGGACAGAGTGAAAGCCACGGTGATTTTGAATCAGCTTCTTTGGTTAGGTCACGTCCGTCGGATGGGTGATGACTGTATTCCAAAGCAGATGCTCTACGGATAACTGAAATGAGGTGAGCGAAATCCTGACAGTCACAAGCGGATATACCAGAATGCTATTCAGGTAACTCTTTTGCGTAGTGATATCGATTTTAGATGCTGCGTCGAACCGCACAGTCTGGAAAAATGTGATCCGAATACACGATACGCCAAAGAACCGTCGGTGCCATAATTCGTGGTGGCATGACTGTATGGCGTTGCGATGTCTATGACCGCGAACGCGCTGGACGCCTCGGATTAGCAGATCACTAACTTACTTATAATACACCGTCGGCCAAGGCACAACGTGTACGTTAAGGTCATTTAGGTTATATCAGTTACATCCGTTTTTTCTTGCTCACATCAGCCGGCGAATACTGTCGTTTGGAGCTCACTCGCCCCCGTTTTCAGAAACCTTGTTGTCCATGGTATTCGACTTTTCTTTTTCTTTAGCTTTGTTTGTGTACTGTACGGTGAACTTTTGTCTGGTTTCTTCCAGTCCAACCTCGCATTCTGCTTTTCCTGCATATCCTTTCTAGAATACGTTAATATGTACTCGTTTATTGAACCACTTCTTGCATCATATTTTCAGCACTTCCCTCCCAAGCTTAGATCTTACCAGTGGAGTTTCTCTGTTTCTCGAGAGATGAAGGCTTCAATTTCGAGGTAGCTTAGTGACTAACGAGCATTGGCCGGCTGGACACAGGCCTCATTCACATTCCTCCTGGCCGTATTCCTCCCGGTTTACACTGGATACGTCGTGTGTGAGTGGAGTCACAAGTGGTATGGCGCGAACTACTTGTGATGATGGTTAGGTGCAGACGTCCTTTGCCTCCGGCCACTGCGGCAGGCCAGTCCGAATTGGATGCCGCCAACCGGTAATATTACCACGACTTCTGGTGATACCCAGATTTCTGTCATCGCAACGTATCATTCAGTACTGGCGATTTAGTTTCCGGGGGCCCTGTAAATAGATGATGATTATTCATGTTGCGCGCAAAACCCTAACGGCCCCAGTTCTCACCTCGTGATAGTGTGCCACGATATCACCGTAGCAGCCTTCTACCGTATTTTTAACGCTGAATTGATATTTATCAATGGGCGTGCAACAAGATAGGTCGAATGTTGTCGATCAGAGTCTTGTTTCGTTCTTGACATGTGTGACGGAACTGCGACTTAATCATGGAGGCTGTCAGCTGACAACGTTTCCGCACAGCATGTTAACAATTCTGTCTTAGATGAGACCCAACTGTGAAAAGTCAGGGCTTCGGCTGGATTCGAACCAGTGACAGACACAGCATGCCTCAACGCGGCAAGCGCTTTACCAGCTGAGCTACGAAGCCACACCAGGAGCTCGGAAATTTCACATTTGGACTCGGTTACCCACGCGTCCCACTGTCTCATATGGAATCCACCGAGTGATTCAGGGGATCGACTGCCCCGGCAGGATTTCTCAAACAGTTCACGCCGAAGCAGTTCCAGCCGAAGGCCTGACTTTTCACAGTTGGGTCTCATCTAAAATCACAAATCTACCACACTACTCATTAATTCTGTCCTAATTCGAATCACTCGAACCATCTATATCCTGCGCAATCTCGGCTTCGTGAAAATAAGTAGCCTAGTGCTTGCTCCTCTAGTCACGCTTTGGAAAGTGTGAACGTACTACCGTCTCGTTTGGTGCCTTTGCTGCTGGAGTTATACATCAATGTTTACCATTCTTTCGTTGCGGCACACTTGCGCTGTGGAATGTTCCACAAACGTCCCTTTCCGGAAGGTTGCAGTGTTGTTGTGCATCGCACTCGATTGATATTTGAGCTGACTATGTAAACGTTTTGTGTGAATGTGAAACCCACAATGGTTGCCCCCATCCCTCTCTTTATGGCAAAACTGCGTTTTAAAACGGGGGTGTTTCCTCATTTCCTGTGACAGTTGCACATATATGTGTTCGACGTTTACTTTGGTATACTAAACTGGTGTGTATTAAGTCCTGTAGCATGTGAGCCGTCAAGAAAATCCGTAACTTCTGTAGTCTCAAGTGATCGGCGTTAGAAACACCGGGTGCTCATTAGTCTCATAGTGCGCTGAATTAAACTAGTCCTTGGGTTGCTGTCTACTTTGGTTTATTACTAAACCTCCCCCAGTGAGAGCATCCAAGTAGCTTGTCTTGACAACGTAACAGGCTGAAAGCGTGCAACTCTTTCATCGAGGTTAGGTTGGATTACTTGAGACAGGAAACGAGACAGGCCGTTCATATTACCACCCGCGTGCATCTTCTTTTTTCAGGTTAAAACTGGTCCTTTCGCCGAACATTCAAACACGCTGTATGGTATCGGTCAGGTTCCCAGCTGGGAAAAAGTATCCTCTGGGCTGGTGAAAATGTACAAAGGAGAGGTAATGTAGTGTGTGGTGAGCTAACATTGATGGCCTAGTTGTATTCCATTACAGTAATATTGTTGGACTCTCATCGAAATCTTTTCCACAGCTCACAAGCCCTTATTGAATCACTGTTTAAAGGATACGTTGCTTTCCGTTATCATAACTTTGATGAATGTCGAATCGTTCTTACGCCATTATTTTAGTTTGAAATTGTATGACTGTTTCCGGTTGTTGGGAGTTTGCTGAAAAGTCTTTTTCACTGAAGTTCAGATAAAGACCGACGGTTCTACGAAAATGTGTAAAGCTAACCAGCCGCGCATTTCTCAGGTGAGCAATCAATCTGTTCAGTAGTAGAAGTCCACGGCCCGTGACACTCGGACCACGCACACTGTACACTGGCCGAGTCTTCAACACATCGTGCACTAGTCATCTAGAACACCCGCAGTTGAGTAAGTTTGCCTGACAATCAAGCAACAATGTGATCACGAGTTATAGACACCCCGACTGTTTCGTTGAACACAGTCGGTGGGTGCCGCTAACCAAACTGAAGACTTCGTGGTCGTTCATACCATTGATTAGAAATACTCTCCGGGATAAGAACCGGTGGATGGGTATTTATTTGTAGCACATCAGAATGGTTGCGAGTTTCATGACATAATAAATGATAGTAATATATGGTACGAAGACGAGCTATTCTAGAATGTCTCTCTAGGATAAACAGAAAATACAAACTACGACGCGAATTCATTTTATAAACTCCCCTTATTCGTCAGCGTATCACATGATCATCAACGGCCCCTAATACAGCAAAACCGCAGTCTGACTAGTGAACATCGGAATGCGTTCAGTAAACTGAATTCTGATTAAAGGCCCGGTGTTGTGCTTTTGAAGCGCCTAACGCACAAAAATTTGGAAGAAATTCTCGCGGATCAGGGAGACTTCAAATCTAACGTTTTATCGGTAAACAAACGTACAGGTGGCAGATTTTAAATACTTCCGCAACGTAACTTTTATCCAGTGGGCTTTTTTAATTTTTTTCTGATGTTTGGATCATAGATAGGAAGTATGGGGACGACACTGTCTTCCCTAGCTTTTCTCTAAGAGACTGGACAAGGTAAACGACGGGGTTAGTTTGTATGAAATGCAGTTTGAACCTTCAAATTGCTAAGTGCTGCCCGAAGACTGGAGCATTCTCATTCCTGCGTTCTTCGCAACCGGCTGTCTGCCTGCGATTGTTTGATATACTTTGGTAGTGCCATCTCATTAGCATGTAATATTGCTCTTGATATATCAGCGAACATGTGAAAGACACTGGTCGGTTCTACCAACCTGCATCATCTGTGAGATCGAAAAGATGTCAGGTTATCGTTGAAACAAAAGGTACACAGTCCTAGTGTACGTTGTTTTGTTCTGTGGCTCAGAAATGTGACCTGTCCGCGACGAAGATATAAAGATTTACTGTTTGACGATAGTTGTCTTTGTCGATTAGCTTACATCAAGTAAGGTGATCGCGTTGGCGAGAAGTCTGTTCGTCATCACGTATTCTGAAACGTTTGGGATACGCGATCAATTGATACAATCGGAGGTACAGCCTGCGATGGTTAGCTTAGGTGCTCCGCATGCTAGCTGAGCATTTACTGCGTCAAGCATGAGGTAACGGGACAGCCAAAAGTCCGCTGAAACAGTGTGATGATCAAGCAACAACGCGGTCGCAAGATAAGAAGACCCTGACGGTTCGGTTGAGTAAAACGGATAAGGTGTCGTCTGACTGGTTAGGGCTTTGGTGAACAGTCAAACGACGGGTTAGAAACGTTATCCGTGATGACACTGTGCCGCAATCGATAGCGTGCCTCTTTCATACGGTTTCTAGTTCTTCTACAGTCGTTCTTTGTCAGTTTTGTCCTTTTTAGTAGTTTTCTTCTAGGTTATCCCGCATCACTTGTGGCCAGCTGCGATCTGAACCACGGTACCTCCTGGTCAAACATTTGACGATTTATGAACGAATGATTGGAAGGATTTGAGCAAATTTGGGCCATACCTGTCATCCGTAGTCCTGTCTGAGAAGTAATATGTCCAATATCTCATTTCCTATAGCAGTTTAACGAAACAAGACAAATGTGGTCTCTGCAGAGGTTGGCCTCTCTTGGGGAGGCTACTGTACGTTGAACCTTGCACCGTTGTAGATAAAACACTGAGGCCAAATTGGCTAGCTGCATGAAGCAAGTTGGTAACTCACTAGCGATTGCCGGCCACTTTCCAACGGCCAATGCAAAGTGTGTAAACAGACTTTCCTACGTGGTGGTTGGCGCGACATTTGTTGTAGTAGTTATCGCTAGCGCTGGAGTCATAGGGCAGTTAGTCGCATATGGTATATGCGGAGAGAATAAATTACGATCGCGCCTGCTCATCTGTACCGTATTTATTCTGAACAGTGAGTCCTTCTGCACACTTCTCGAATGTTGGATTTTTGTTGATCCCCAACTGTATCTTACTACTCAATAGCACATGAAGAAGCGCACAGTATTAGCGTTACACGGTCGATCGTTGACTGTCTTCTGTGCGCATCATAGTAATACTCCATTACGTATCATTCATTCTGTGTTCGCTTTCGAACTGTTCGTATTACAATAGTCTGTGCCATGACTTGTCAGCTAAAATGAGTGCATAACCTGAAATGTTCTCAAACAGTCCGCTGGCTCACCATTTTTCTTTTTTTTTTCTACAGGTCTTGAATAAGTTTCCTGTTATGCAGCATTTCCTTTTCGGTAAGCTGCTCTCGTTCGATCCAGCCCCCAAACCCTCGTTGGGTGATTTTAAATCGGACATGTTTCGCAAGCCCTCGCCAGTGTCTCCTGTTACTATACACAACGGATAACTTGCTCATTACAAACATTTGATTTTCATCGGGCCTCATTACTTTAATGCACTTTTGAGAGAAGCAAATTTGCATCGGTTAGCTAATTCTTTGCGTTTACATCCTGTTCGTTGATACGCTTATATTCGATTTGCTTCTCGGGTTTCGCGAACGGACTCCATCGCTTGTCACTTAAGATACATATTAACATTGTTTTCAAACTACGTATGTTCTTCAAACGGACAAAAAACTGCGATATACTAACATTTCGTTAATTTATGTCGATCACAAACGTAGGCATGCAGATTTTACACTTTAGACCTAGTATCCCACTCATGGGGATGCAGACATCCTTCTGTTGACATCCGCCTGGGAAAATGGATTAAACCAGCAGGAAGGCGGCAAAACAAAATGACCATATTTTGCTACGCACTTCTTACTAGTGGACGCACGGGCTGAGCACACAAAAAAGTTGGGCGCGAGAATGTTTTTACCTATGACTTTTCGAAGTGGCTTATGGGCGCGTATGCGCTACTTTGACGTGTATCACACTGGAAATGACTATCCCACCTGTCAAGACTTCCTGATCACCGGTAGTAACCAACCTTTAACCGCGTGCAAGGTTGCGCGTTATTATTGCGGGCGAGTGCAAGTTCTAAACCCACGGTGCTGGCTGAAAATCGACTCGTAATTTGGTGCGTCAAAGCTGCTGTCTACTTAAATAAGTTGCTTCTATCATCGTCAGTCAAACGGCATCTAGGCCTCGGATATAAATGTTATCCACCCAACTGTTGTGTATGTTTGGCCCCCGCGTCCAGGAAGTCGGGATCTAAGTGTTTGAGGTAAGCTCCACTGCTCTGCACTTTTTCCATTGACTAAGTCCATTTCCTCAAACCGACATCCACTGCAGGTCGTTTTACATCCCCTAGACTGACGATAAAGAGATGACTAGCGAGTGAACTCACAAACACACATTACATTGGGTGATCAGGACCACGGCAACCCAATGAGTTACTTCGGTCATTTTTGCATACGCAACGACGGCCGGTGAATTCGGACAAGCCTAGTCTGGTTGATGAGCTGCAATTTCGGGTTGTGATGTCAACAATTGTCATGAGCCGTTTAGCAACGGATGACGTGGCACTTCGAGTAGCAGGTTCACCAGCTTTAGCCTGTCGTGTTTTTACAATCCCAATCATTCATCGATATGTCCAACCCCTTGCTGAGATGACTGCAAATATGTTGTGCCCATACAAACGTCGCTGAAGCTGTAATTGAACTGATATGCAACGTGACAGAAGAACCGCGCTCGCGATCATATAATAGTGATCCTTTGAAGATTAGAACCGGACGAAGCCACATAGTTACGAGCTGGGGCAAACTAGCTTGTGTTTGGTATCGTTCACCAGAATGCAATAACGAAGGAAATGTACTTCTTTTGAGGCGTTCAATTGGCCCGTGGGCTTCAAGCACTTTTTCGCATTGGTCATTTTTGATGATAGTTCTTTTTTAGTCACCTTTTTATACAGCGTCTTGGTCGCCTAGAAAGGACGTTTATCACGTGCACCGTTTGTCTTGTGTTCTAAATATTCTTTCGCCCAGCTGTGGGATCAGGAGAGTCGTGCAAACTTTTTGGGAACATCGCGGCGACTAACTGAAAAGTATATTGTCGATACATGAAATCGATGTATCGGCGGGTGATGAAATGAATGCGTGGCGTGTGTCGTACATTCGAGTGTCTGGCTGCTAAGCAGAGTCAGTGATGACTGAATGGGGTCGCATCGTAAGCCCCGCATCGGTCAATTCATCTTTGTTGATTTTCAGACTGCAGATGTCTACCCAAACTTGAAATTCAGAGACAGCGCGGAAATCAACTACGTGGAGTAGCGTGAACATCAGAGAACTACAACGATGCTTCGGATCCAAACAAATCTTTTTGCACTTACTGGCCTAAGTGAGTTATTGGTGACGAACTGCTAGCTGAAACGTCATTTTGAGTGCCCTGCTGTTCACCGAGCTTGACATACCAGACTATGGGCACAAACGCAAGTTGACCTGACATCTGGTTGATTGCTTGCTAGCGCTTCCTGTCCTTCGACTAGGTGGGTCACTTTTTTGGTGTTGGACTTCAGCATGATTGGCTGTCCATTACGGAACCTTGTCCTATTTATTCGAATTGTTACAATTACTTGTGTGGGCACCATGTAAACCTCAAGTTTGTGACTCGCATGGGTCTTCAGGCTTTTCTCAGTCCTACATGTGTTCCATGTTTGTCCAATTTGCTTCACACAGACCGAGACAAACGAAAAGCGATCGTATTATTTCATAGGTAATGCACGTTCGTGTATTAATGTAAATTTCTTTCGTCCAGTTCATCCCGTGCAGTGTTTCCTGCGGTCAGTGCGTACGTCAGCGGTTTTGAGTTATTCTCTTGATTGTGGTGTCCTCATGGCTCTGGTTGGTTGGTTTGGGCGCTTGCGTTATGTAATCTCATCGCAAGCGTCTAGCGATCACTTCCGACTTGGTTTTGATGTATGACAAAACTATCCGTTTTGTCAATGATCTTTGAAAGTTTTAGTTTCTTTCCTTTCGCAGCGTGCTTTGTCTGAAGAAATTCTGATCGCCGAGGTGTACAAGTAAGTTTCTTGCTTCCTCCTGAGCTATGCGGTGTTGTGTTGTGTTTCGGATTTTCAAACAAAGTTCGAATACAGCTCCTTTTATGGCAGGTACGATGACTGTTACAGGAGCTGAAAAGGTCGTCAGCACCTGCCTGTTTCCGGTTAATTGATCTCTAGCGTTTAATGGGGGTTTCCGGCAACTAGTTCCAAGCGAAACTGGGTGATGTTCCCCAATTCTTTTTTGTCGGACATCTAACAGTCGTGTGACTAATAAAAACAGCAGCATGAGAACGAATACAAGCATTGATTGACGGTGGACTAGTAGACTGCCCTTCAGGTTCATTGTTGACATTGGCACGAACTAACATAGACACGATCATCATCATCATAACGGCCATGAGCCTGGCCAAAGGTACTGTGGCTCGGTCCGCCGCTCACCTCAACAGTGACGTGGAATATCCTAGAAGGAAACATTACTACGAAGGTCAACAAATATTAAAGAAGACTAAGCGGAAGAACTAGAAATGGTATGGATACAGGTACGCCACTGACTGCGACACATCACCATCTCGGATAGCGTATCTAACCAGCGGTATGAGTGATCACGAGGACCCCATCCAGGCAGTCGATAACTGCCCACTTTGCTCAATGGAACAGTCAAGGTCCTCATACGTCGTGACTACGTTGTTGCTTGACTACCACGCCGTTTTACCCAACTACTGGTGGCCTCATTGTATAATGCCCGGTACGGTAAACGCTCAGCTCGCATACGGAGCACGTGACCCAACCATCGCAAGCTGTGCAACGTAACTAGTTGACCAATTGGTCGCGGATCCCGAACGTTCCGGAATACGCGCCGGCGAACTGCCACATTGCTCATGCGGTCAGTCCACTTAATGTGAGCCAAGTGGCGGAGACACGATCGATTTTCGTTGATCTTCGTTCACGAGGATCAAATCGCGCGAACATTTAACTTGCTTGAGGAAAACACCAAACCTGAAAGCGGTGATGAACAAATGTTGGAACAAGTGAACGGGACAACTGGACCAAATCTGATCGACGGTCGAGAATGGAATAACCAAGCACATGAAAGATCAAAGCCGAAGAAGTGGACAACGCAATCAAAGTGTTGAAGGCAACACCAAATAAGCAATCGGAATTCAGAGTAACAGGTCGGCTCGTTTTTGCATATAAAATGGAACACTCATTAAACTTCAAACTCAAACTCCTGCCTACTGATTTCGCCTGGTTTGTTGCTAAAACGACTGCAGTTTAAACGCCAAGCTCAAAACAACCGGATATCTTGATCATCAATCTCAGATACCAAACTCAACATTATTCCCAGCAAACAAATGAGACTTGGTTTAAGTTTGTTGTGATAAACAACAATCGGGCTTTTGGAGCGCTAGACTTGTGTTACAATCAGATTGACTAGTTAAGTGGTCATGTACAACAGTGAATTCGTTGGGCATTATTCTCACCTCTCTACTTCAATCGTTCGCCAGATGTTGCAGTCGTGTCTAGATCTCTGAGACCACCAATTCGAGCAAATACCCTTCGAATCATCGGACAATCAACAACGTGGGTTATTGAAAATTAGGAATGCAGTTATCTCTACACCACTAGTTGGGATGCTCAATAAATCCTAACAGACCGTCGTGTACATTGACGCTTTCGATTTGGGTCTCGGAACGGTGCTATCACAGTTGAATTAAGAGGCAGAAATAGTTGCTGCTTACGTCCCAAAGACCGCCAGGGACTCCATTTCTCTATCCAAAGCTACCTCCTTTCTCGAAAGAACGATTTTGTCCACTCAGAAATAGCAGAAATCTCCAGAACGTGACGATCGGGTGGTAACGCCCAATGCGGTGGATGGCATTATGTCTGCTATTGTCCATCCAAACAGCATCGATGCACACATTGCTGTCCGTGAGGCCACAGAGAGGACTACTGCCGTTTTGAAAATCACTAGGACGTGCTTAACCGGAACTTTTACAAACCACCAGCCCCGCTTTCCAAAAGCGCAGGACAATCTCACACTGAGGAACGACTATCACGTAACACGAAGGAAGTATGCACTCGTCTCCATCAACGGCAAGTCAGTCAAACCACAGCTCGACACACTGTCATCCCCCGACTGCGCGCACCTCCTGATTGGCAAGCCCACAATGCTCCCGACAACCCAGCTTTCTCGAAACGTCACTGGTGGTTAATCACTCATAATTCTCGAAACTCAGTGCACTGCGATTCTTAGTGGATGTCCCACCTTTACGGTCATTCCTGGAGTTGGTCAATCACTGCAGTTCCGTCCTCCCAGAATTCCATCGAATCCGAATGTTCACTAACGATATCACATGGGAGTGGCCAGGAGGGTGCCAACAACCCTTTGATCGCATCAAAGCTCTGTTGACCCCAGAAATCCTGCTTACTCATCACAATCCGACACTACCACGTGTCGTCGCTGCGAAACCATCCAGCTATGGGATAAATGCCGCGGTATCTTGTACGTTTCCAGATTGAAAGGAGAAGGCAATCGCGCACGTAGCGAGGTTGCTTACACTCCCAGAGAGGAACTGCAAACAGATGGAAAAGGAAGCCTTCGCAATAGTTATTGCGGCGAGAAAGTTCCACAAAATGTTCGACGGGCGACATTTTTTGGGTAACGGATCACAAACCATTAATCGCAGGTTTTGCATATCGATGGACCTTTTTCATTCGACCTGTTCGAAAGGAGAGCACCAAACGTGACTTTTAGTCCGTGAGGGAAATCGTTTTTCTGAGTTCCAAAGTTAACTTCTTTCTTTGCAACTGCTTTAAAACTGGTTTAATCGGATATGGCGATCACCTGTGCTCTCGACTATCCGGTGTACGGACTTGGATTAGGATAAACGTGAAAAGACATTTCTTGCTTGGTTCTGTGAAGTTTGACGATTTTTTTCGGTGAGGTTGCGAATAACAGACTGCACAGTTTGTTAACAAGGAGACGTTTATTTTCCTTACTGCCGCATTCTAACAACGTTGTCGAAGCTGCATGACTCGTCCTGAACGCAAACTGTCAACCGAATGATACAGGTGCCATCACTCGTAAACCGGAGCTTCCTTTTCATCAGTGGAGAAGTTGCACGCCATCTCAGTTAACGTCTCTGTTGTAAACCTCCGGAAGGATACGCCACATCGACCATGAATATTCACAACCACAGGAAAGGATTCGAATTTTCTGTCGTTGGATGCATAAGACGGAGAGCCTTCGCCCGGGGAATGATGCAAATGTTTCCGCTAAATACTAATAAACCAAATCAAAAAGTGAGCCAAAAGCCATTTCTTCGCACTCCAAAGTGTATGTATCCGGAAGAAAGTTGAAAGGCGTTTGTATGGTGATCTGCGAAGATTCTTGATTCAGAAGATTGAAGGACATTCACGTACAGTAGTTAGGGTTTCTAAGCCGCCAGGATATGGTAGAACAAAGTTCGAACGGGTGAAAATAGCGATTACCTCCGGATTGTTCTGGGGGTTTTCTATTCATTCTGACTGAATAAAATTGTTTCCTCGGAAAAGGCGGATTTGGATGAAAGATGGATTACTAATATCTCCCTCCGAAATTTGTTGGGTTCAATCACAGAACTGATCCGGGGATCAATTGGAATGGGTTTAATAGGTTTCCTGCGTCTGATGGTTTACCGTCCTCACTTCAAGGGATGGACGTGATCATTGTACTGAAGCCACAACGTTAGTTCATTCGGACGCTAAGTTTTAAGAGGTCGTTCTTCTCTCTTCAAATCGAAGACAGCTAGCAACAAACCAAGTTGTGTATCTGGTCCTACCTGGTCGCACTGCACTCCACGCTTTCGACGAATTTAGTTTGCGTGGCGCCGCTGACTTTCACTTCATAAGTGACTGGTCCTAGTCATCGATCGACTAACTTTTTCTTCCAGTTCAATGGCTCATGAAACGCGTACACGGCCGAGTTCGCCGATCGTCAGATGTCGAGCATGAGCTTCCTGTCTTCAATTGTGCTGTCCTTCAATTTTCACAGCGCGCCTTCTTCCGTTTGAATCTAGGACCATGATATCAATAGTAGTTCTCAGTTACTTGGTAAACATGCATTACGCCGGCAATTTGCCATCTGGGACATCCATATTTGGGATCGTCGGGTGACTGGTCAAGAAGCTCTGTAGGACATAACTGGGTGGTCTTTCTACGTTAGTCTTCAAAGAAGGTTTCGAAGAACTCTTCAGATTGTCCGGCAGACTGAATATGGTACGCTAAACATCGCATGTGTCAAATGCTCAGCTGTTTGCAGTAGCTTTGGTAGATACAAAGTAGACGAAGCTTTATCCGCTGCCAACGGCTCTGACAATCCACACCGGCTGAAGAGTTCTGATAATCTATGTATGGCATTTCCGGTGTGCGGTTGTCGTAGGCTGTTGACTTCCGACCATTTGGTTTCGGCATCGGGGATGATAAGTGGTCCTGTACATGGAGTCTGCTAGTCCTTGAGTTGTTGGCCGAGTGCAGTTCATAGTTCACTTATTGACCCGATTAATGAGTGTCAAGCATACGGTTGCAAGGCTGTCCCTTCACTGCCAGCGAATGTGCTGCTTGAAGCAACAACCGACATTACATGTGAACAATCAGACTTCCCAGTGTGAGGCTGCTGACCAATTTGTTTTTGAGAAGGCGCATCAGCGGCGATGAAGGCATAGGAAATGAACCAGAAACTTGCGTCTCCAAGCCTAGGACGGTATTCAGCAATCTAGGACACCTCTGGAGGCAGGGTGGCATGTCTCTGGATCTTAAGGACCGTGCACACAAATCGACCGTGACGGCTGTTAATTTGCGGCTGTGAAACTTGACCACCCAGGGTAGACGACATGAACTGTCTTCAGCTATTTGACCACCGATGTCTGCGTTCGATCGCTCGAATCGGGTGGCAAACAGTAAACAACGAAGAGATCAGGGGGCGGGTATTTGGCACCGATTGTCAGATGGGCTGTTTTGTTCATTCGTTAGATGGCTAAGACATGTAGTAAGAATGCCAGCTAATCGTCTGCCACAGCGCTCTTTGCCGATGATGCGGCCTATTGGCGTAAGGCGCGTGGTTGATTGATGACTTGGCGTAGTCGAATAGAATCGTTCACAAAGTAGCTGGCCACTGAGGCCTCGTTCGTCTCCGGGCTGAGGGCCTCGCGACCCACCGAGTCGGTGGCCTGAGAATTTAGGTGAGATGGTGGCTAGTCGGGCTGGATGGCATGAATGTTGTTGTTGTTTGGCCGAGTTGTCTGTGAAGTAAGCGCACTGGATGACCCTGGGCACTGAAAGCCCTGAGGAAACTGTTTTGCTGATGACGCCTTGCATTCATTTACAGCTCGGTTGTGTTCTCAAGGCGTTGACTTTGAACGCTTGGATGCAGACATGGTTGGTTTTAGTAGTTAGGACCCCTACTTGATCTTTGTTCTTATTTCCTAACTAGGAATAGCCCTTTTCTTCATATTTTTATGGCAGTTAAGCATTAGGACCAACCAGTGGTGTATTGCTGTCTGGAATTGGTATTTCAGCACCAGATCTGAAACAGCATCTTCCGTCCTGTACATCTAACGCGAAATTCTGCTTTCAAAACGAAAATTGCTGACAAGTTGATGGGAATTCCGCCGTGGCAGTTGCTGACAGATGTATTGGACAACTTTAGCAAGCATCCTAGACTTGCAACCGAGCATGAGGCCGGTGATGCGCTTGCGTTTCGAAACGTCCGACTTCGACGAAAATCCCGGGAATCAAACTAACGTTTAGTCCACCGTAAACACACGATCTACCTAGTAGTCTTTAAAGGTTTGTGCCAGTTAATGATTTTGTGTACATTCTTATTCAGACTGACCTTGAATATTCCGCCTTCTATCCAGAGCAAAAGGTACACAGCTACACTGGTAGACAGCATTCAAACGTACAGATTCCATAGTGTGTTCATGGAATGCCAATGTCTGGTTTACTTTTTTGGCAACGAAATTCCCCTCTCAAAAGTTACGAAAGGTCTTGCACACGTTAAACGTCACGACGTTTACAAAACGGGAAATGTAGAGGCTGATTGGTTGTGTTTCCATAGCACTCTGTTTCCTCAAGCTACCTGTTGACATGCTAATTTCAACTAATGCTTTTGATCAAGGAATCTAGCCCAATAAACAGTGCAATGAAAAAATTCCCGATCGAAGAGGGATTGAGGACTTATACACCCAGAGCAGGAACAAAGCAAACTCATCCAAGTCAAGAATAACGGAAATATTTTTCCGACCACAACTAGGCTGAAACAACGAAGGCTAATGCGCTGAGAGTGTCTATAGGCCACCGTGTGCTGCTGATAAACACCGACGACAAGCAAGTGGTTCTTAAGTTTTATTGTTGGCGTCAACATTGTTCAAGTAGGTGACGAATGTCATCTTTCAAATACGAAGCTGACGTCTTACAACGCCTTTAATTGGGTGTCCCATGGCCCACCAACCGGTTTACAGTTTCAGGTATCGTTTTTTTGCGTACGACACTCAATATGGGGATGCAGCGAGAATGAGCCTCCATGCACAGACTTTATCAGGCAAATGTTACAGACACGCAGTTGGAAGTATGGAGACGGTTTGGTCAAAATCAGCTGCACAAAGGCATTCAACAAACTTACGCAGCTATTCTGAGTACAAGAGTTGAGCCCAGCACTGCCTTTATATTCAAAGTAGACAGTTACCGACTGCGTTGAAACGTGATAACGAAGTGACCAACCGCTCACAATCTGCCTCAATCAGTTCGGGACTATTTTTGTCAAACCGGACTGCAAATATACCTCCCCAGATTTGGGACGACGGTTTACTAACAATACTCTATTGAACCTTACTTACAGTATCGCACCCTGATTAATGCAAGTTATTCGGGCTTGCACCATAATGGCATAACACACCATCTGAGATTGTGAAGCCGAATCAAGTGTACACACCGTATATATCCGACGATGATGCAAACAGCTTTAAGCAGATAACCGATCAGCCAGTCCTCATTAGAATTTGATGGAGCGCACAGTCAACTTGCAGGATAGTTAACGTGTCCATGTTAACCTGTATGGTCGATTTTCATCATATTCACCCTATACGACCCGGTATTACAGCATGACAACCTGCTATTACATGAGAGCATTGTCCGCATACACTCCGACAGGCAAATCACGAGTCCTTTGGATATACTTAATTAGGTACATCAGTCAAATATCACAAAGCATTTACAACAAAGCGGTCAAAAAGTGGCCAGCAGTGATTCTTTCAGGGTTTTGGGGACGCAAGAAGAAAACCTTGCCTTTTAGAGACAACTGTAATTGCAGGCGAAAACAAACCAGTTAATTTAGCGCCACCATAGTAAAAGCGTGTATACCATTTGCTCTACTTCCTTCGTTAGCCATTAAATTTAAACTAGTCTGCTGACCTTCGTTTTGAACAACATTAACCGTGTAACTCTTATCAGTTAGTTACCTGTAGTTGTCGTTCTGAACTGCTTTACTGCATGTTTTACGGACGTTTGAACTAAAACGAAATGAGACATCTCACATTAGGCAATTGGCCTTTCTCAAATGTATATGAGAAAACCATTGGTTCAATCATTCACAGGCAGCATGCAGGTCAACGTCGGACGGAACTAAGACGGGAAATATCTGAAAAGTATAACCGCCGTAATGAAGTTATATTTTTTCAACGGATTACGATATTAAGTAAGTTGAAGTTGGAGGTACAATGCAGCCTAAAAGGGGTTGAAAGCGAGCAGTGGAAAAAAACAAAGTGAGTGCGTTTTGGAAACGTTTGGATTAGATCAATTCATTCGGTAATCGGTTGCTCAGGCATGAAAAAGGGTATGAAACACAGGTCCATAAAACGAATGATGATAAGCATGGAGTCATAGAGAAAGAGTCGGAAAGAAGCAGGGATACTCCGTGAGAAACAAATTTACGTAGGGTTTGTGACCGGGGTGAGCGCCGCGGGTTCCAGTGACGAAAAGACAGCCATTGCTGGTAAAAAGAAAACGTCTGACGAAGATCGATCGAAAGAATTGTCTACGTGAACCAATAAACAATGACACCAAAACGAGCCGGAAAAGATAGAGAACAAGAAGTCTGACTGGGAAAAGACTGTTTCATAATTTGCTACGTTTACGGTCTGGTTCATCCATTGAACTGGGAGTTATGCCGCCGGCCATCCAAGCCTCATGATCTGTGGAACAGGAGAGCTGGGGGACCGCTCGCTGGAGACCCATGGATTCATCATAATCATATCCAGAGTGCCCGTAGCCAACGGAATGCTGTTCAAAGGCAGAATATATGCGATAACGTAGTAGAACTGTGGCGAATATCCGTACATGGACATGAAATAGGCACGTCCCACAAAACTTAGCTGGACAAATGAAACAGAAGTAGCAGTACTAATGCTGGTGGGAGATTCGTGTAAAGGTCAATTTGTTTTATTAACTTTCAGCTCCCAAGGTGCTGCCTTCATACGATGGAAAGTTACACTTGGTAAGCTTGGTGACGTTCCTTAGGCAGATGATTCAGTGCACCAAACCATACACCTTTAGACCATTATAATGACCAACATCCAACCGGAGACTCAATCATTAGGTGGAAATCTGTATAAGCACCATTGTGAATACAAATGTTGAAAAGGAGGGAACTGTATAAGCATGATCCACTTCCGTATAAGTGAGGCAAGTCGGATACATAATTACGCAGACTATAATCCTTCTAGATATTATTGAACAATTTAGTCACATTCTTCTCATGAGAGTGAACGACATTTCTATCGACCCAGATATTCCCTAAATGAACCAATCAACTAATCAAGAAGCACAGCTTTCACGTTCGACCTTATTGACGATAAGACTCGACTAGGCAGAATTCCATGCGCATATGGCTGCAACACAGCAACCGAACGCAGACGGCAAGTCGGTATTCCAATTACGAAAGTTGTGGGTATAAATGATATTACTCATCAAGATATTTTAGCAGGTTGGTTGCAAAAATGCATTGCCTATCAACGAAGCAAGTAAAACCAGCTGGAACGGCGTTCGTGCAAATTCTCATGGAGGGAGGGGGACAGTGTTCCGGAGCACTGCATATGTGGCCCACTATAAGTAAACATTGACAGGTGGGCGCATACCTACCTATCAAAAACAGTATTGCTAATTTACAGATAAAAGGGTCAGGAGCCAACTTACACATGTGTACTTCTCCTTTGGCCAAATTGTTCCATAGGAATTTTTACCGTACTTCCAACAAAAGATCAACTTCCTTCTACATCCACAAGATATTTTCCTAGCAGTGGCAATGTTTAACGTTACAGTCTCATTAAGGTTATAACGTCTGAACAGACTAAATGATACAAGTCGCTCGCTTCCATAGCATTGCCCGATTCTACATGTACATTCACACCCTTAGCCGGATCTCGTTTCAAGTCCACATATATCTGTACCCTACAGTTCCTCCGTTATCCCTTACACAGCACGGTTTTTCATCAATTCCAGTATTGACCGTAAAATTGAACTAATATTTTGACCTTCTGAAGGTGTGGTGGCGTGAATGCCAAATATTCGTCCCATAAGAAACATACATTGATTGATTTTCCTGACTTCAACACGCGAGAGACTAATACTAATAAACAACCCGATTCAAGATGATAATTGTACAGAAATCCAAACGTTATCGGAACCTTTAACAAATACCAAAGGCACTGGAACAAATTTTTCGCGAGCGACCTTCATACATTTGTTTTTGCATATCTGAAGAAGTCTATTCCACAGATTAAAAAGTTAGTCGTTGAATAGGTGACTTTTGAGTGTGGAACAGGTATGATGAATCTGAAGGGGGCGAACGACCATTTGCAAATCCGTAATCATAGTGGGAGGCAACAGGGTTCATTTGGTTCAAGGAGATCCAGCACGCACTTGCACCTGTTAAAAAGCCCCACTAGCTAGACGAAACGATTAGATAGGAAACACCGCACATCGAGAGGTCTGCATCTGGAATTAAAGGTGGTAAGAACTCTGCGGCGGAGAACCCATAAGAAATTCATTCACTCAAACACAATGGTCATATGCTTGACCAGAAGGCATTGTGGCTCGAGCCGCCACCAACCGTAACAGTGGCATGGAATATTCTACGATAAATGTATTGCAGAGGATAAAAATTGACAAAAAACAAGGTTAAACAGAATTAGGAATAGTATGAATGGGTGTGCGCCATTGACTGCGACACAGTGGCACCTCGGATAGTGTCTACGGCCAGCGATTTGATCGATCACGAAGGCCTCGGTCTGGCAGGCAAAACCTACCCACGCTACTCGATGGAACAGTCATGGGCTTCATACTGCGTGATCGCATCGTTCCTTAACAAACACGAAATCTTGCCCAAATGCTGGTGGTCCCAACATACAATGCCCGATATGGTGAACCTTCAGGTTGCATCCAGGGTAGATGACCTAACCATCATCATCATCATCATCATAGACAGCAATACATCAGTGGTTCACACTAATGCTTAACTGCCACACAACCACGAAGAAACAGCAAACCCTATATAGAAAGAGAGAACGAAAAAGAAGGGGACGGGAAGGGACCTAACTACTGAAAATGACTACGTCCCTATTCAAACGTTCAGCATCAAGGTGCCTACACCTTGCAAACAACACAACCGAGCTGCAAGTGAGAGTAAGGCGTCATCAGCGA
>QNGE01003798.1:0-32407 GCA_008508345.1 Paragonimus westermani | reverse complement strand
CATACGTTGACTACTGTCGTGGATTCTAGTCTCCGAGATACAGCAAACATCGATATGTAGCGAGTCCAACGTTCGTGCGAGAGCAGCCTGTTGACCTATCTGTTTCAGAGTACGAACGTTGAAGGCACCTATATTAATTTGAGTTCTAGGTCGAAGCAGGCTGTGCAACCTGATTGGCTGCCCAACTGATCGCATACCCTGGGCGTTGAAAAATGCACTTTAAGGAAACGGCTGCATTGTTCACACGACCATCCCACTCTAGATGTAGGGTAAAGTAACGCAGACAACGATGGTCAAATACTGCTGACATCTTTATCGTGAAGGGGTCATGATTTCAAAACACAGCATAAAGGCGTTGTACACTTCTATAAACGTCTTCGCGATGCCCCAACTGGTGCAGGTTTCCAAAGGCTGATGGGAAACCCAAATGGTTGAAAAGTTCACATATCTCTGGAAATAAATTAACATACTAAAGGCAAACACTTAGATCTAGGTCTGCAGACGTGGACTGGTATTACAGACTGTAACCGATATACACAAGAGACAAACGCCATTAAATCGATTACGGATACTCACCTCGTCTACTGAGGCTGATTGTCCAGGTCCGGAGGTGGACGAGCTAGCAGCGGCGGCAGCGGCCGCCGTAGCTGCAGCGTACATGTTTGCTTCTTCTTGTGCCTTTACAATATTCTTTTTGTAACGAATACGCTTGTTTCCGAACCAATTCGAAACCTGAAAAAGTGAGCGATTCGACCAGGAAAACCCGAAAACGATCAACCTGATGTTCAGCACCTGAGAACATGCGCAGCTACAATCAGTGGGATCCACAAGTTAAGCTTAATGCAACGAACGGTTTATGCAGATGAACCGTGACCCTACGGCAACAAATAACAAACTTACCTGAGATACGGTGATTCCACACTTCTTGGCCAACTCCTCCTTCGCCTCTTCTGACGGATACGGGTTGGCTAAATGAGAATAGAAATATTCATTCAGCACCTCGGTGGCTTCCTTGCTGAAGTTCCGTCGTTTTCGCCTGTAAAAGAGATAAAAGCGATGGTAATCGGGTGATTGATTATAGTCTTAATGCATCGTTAGACCAACAGAAACAAACCATTGGTTTTCAACTGAGGAAAACAAATTGCAGGCACTTAAAAAGATGAAATCGATACAGAAATCAAACATGATCTGCAAGTTTTGATGGACAGTGAGAAGATACACGCAACTCTCTCTACCCGTAGTCACACTGTTCTTCACAGCTGCAAGTCGGAAGAAACCAAATTAGATTATCGACATACCATTTTAATTTTGTTCCTCTTAAACAGCAGCGTTAGGTATCGATAACCGAACACAGTTGCGACCTTCACAACAAAAGGTGTTCGTTTCATGTGGCATACAAAGTCAATGTGAAGCTGTCCAAATTTGAACAAGACCATTAGCAGCAATCCGGCTCAAACGCGCGAGCGTGTGAATAGCAGTAGGGCTTCCTTACTACCGGGCAACCGAGAGGGACCTATTTTAATCATTATGAAAAGTCGTTACCCAGTTATAAAATGCTAAGTGCCTTACACACATGTGCTCACAACATACATTTTGATGGGAGTAAACTCCCTTGGTGGTGCATGTCAAGGAAAAGCGTACTGTTGTGCTGAAAAAAATACGGGCTCGACGTAACGTGGCCAACGGACATTAGTGAAAACTACGTTTAAAACTGAACGAAGCACATGCAAATCAGGACTTAGGGAAAAATGCTTGGCAGACGAATTCTTGAATTTATAAATGTTATTGTGTTTCGTAGAAGAATACACCTCAAATTACTTCAGATGGATGTGCATTACTGCATCACCCCGTATGATGATATTCTCTCCAGAGTGATACATCAAACATCGCTTTCATGGTTGCTGACCCAAAGATGGTACCCGCCTATAACCAGAGAAAGTCACCGTCGCAGCAATCATCCGAAAAATTTTTCTTGTATTCTGCAGGACAAAAAGCACCGTTCCTTAATCTGATGGGTACTGTTTGGAAGTTGACATTCACCAACAATCAGTGTATGGGTTGTCATTTGCTCTGCACATCTCTCGAAGACGTATACGTCGAGACTACCATATTTCCAAGTAAGCTAATATGAAGTGGTGCTGGTTCAGAATATATGGATCCGATAAAGGCGCGAAAGCCAATATGTGATGGATTGTGACTCATGCATTCACCCGATTTATTTAAGTTCAGTCAGTAAAACATATGCAGTTAAATTCGAAACTCTGGCCCAAATGAACACCAAACAGTGATAAGTAAAACTTCATAAATCAAAAGCAGTAATTATTTGGGCCCGAAATGAAATCGTCAGAGCAGAATTTGAAACACCGAGTTCTCTTCAACCAATTCACCAGAGCAGAAAGAATGCACATTGCGATATGTTAAAATTTCGTTTACTCTCATCAGTCGCAAACGTAAAACATGCCAGTTATATTACATCATACAGGTAGGGACAAACAGGGGCTAGACACAAAACCACATCAAATCTTATGTAATCAGGACCACCGCCACTTTTGTGCACATAACTTCAGCTGGTAAGTTCGGATGAGCATCCGTTCGCAGAGAGACAATAACTAGGTTTTTATTAGGCAACAGTATCTTGAGTGAGTTTAACGGGCCAAGTTGGTGACCTGTTGCTATGAGGTGTTCAGCGTTCGATGACGTTGGATTCCCGGCCCTCGGTGCACTAAGTTGAGGCCAGTGCGCCACCAGGTGTTTTAACCACTTCGGGATGTGTTGGGCGACTCGCTGTGGTAGTTTTCGATCTGTTCAACTGCAAGTGAAGTGGTACATAACATGGGAGACAGAAGAGTTTGGCAAACTACTTCCGCGATTGCGGAGAAATGGTCCTCTGGTGGTTTGAAATGAGCGCAACTGCGCAGCCGCATACGTTCGAGCCAGAGCAGACTTTAATTTGCACTTTCTGTCGTTGGCTAGATGGTCATCTTTGAATAACAAGAATAAAAAACATCCTTCGTTTAAACCGTGATTATGGGCTCGGTGTTCTTTACCGTACTGTGTGCCTCGGTGAACTTATCGGGGCATTCGCTTGCTATTAAAGTTTGTCTCGGCAACTCCTGCTCTGTGTGCAGTGTGTCAGGGGTACAAATACGCCTAGTTCTATGAAACAGTGAAACAGCAGAATTGACAACTTGAATAATCTGTGTGAAGTCCAGTTAAAAAATGTGCAAATCAAATCCACTCACCCTTTGACAGCTTACAACCCAACGGTAAGCATGGTTTTGCAAAGAACTGTACAAACGCATCAACTATGTGGACTAACATTTTAAAGCCAGCGAAAAACAAACGTTTTAATCATGTTCTAAACGTTTCCCCAAAACTCAATGAACCAACCGAACGATCGACAACGTTCCACTTGCTTTTGACAACCTGTGCTACCTCGAGTAACTAAAAGCTGTTCACCACGAAGTTCTTCATTTTTCGAGTAAGTGTAGAACCCGTACATTCTTTTTTCACAAGTACCATATAATTTTAGCTTGTCAGATTCGGCGCGATTTGATCCCTACAATTCTGTATGCACGTGCTTCGGGTTAGTTAATGTATGTACTTAATTCGAAAGCCACTATGGAGACGTGAACGAAATGCCCACGAGAAAGACGTCATATGTACTGCCAATGATATTCATTCCGGAGACGGAGTACCACTCGGCCACCTTCTCGACATGTTCCATAAAGAAACAGAAGAAAGTAAAAGACAAAGTATTCTTAGTAAAAACTGGAGATGCGGGTAACAAGATGAAAGTCACTTCGTATGATTCCAATAACATACACGGAAAGGGTTTATCAACCAATAACCACCTGAATCAGAAACCCTGATCCAAGCAGCTGATAGTAATAACTCAAATAACTGAGTAGCCTAATTTGACGGCCACTACCTCAGAACCACGCCAGGTCGATTGACGGGTAGTCCAATCCCACACATCTCTTCTGAGACAACACTGACTGATCGAAGGAATGAGGTGATGGCAAAAATTAAGATGCAAGCGACCAGGATAAAGGAAATGCGCAGACGAGTGAGATGTTCTCTCCCGACTGCTTCATACACTGATCGTGATCAGTAATCATTAAGAAGCGGTTAATGAACCAGCCTGTTTGGGTATCTGAGATCAACTGTAAGCGCCCAAAAAGACGTCCAGAAAATAGTTGCTTTCGATATGCTGCGCAACTTAATCGAATAGCGGTACCAACAAGACTACCAAAACGCAGGCAGCTTGGGTCGATGCACTAAGGGTACGCACATTCCGACGGTTGCTGAGCAAAGAGCGTGGATCGGACGCCTAGTCAATCACCCATAGACCAAGTTTTGTTCGGACGTAATAAAGAACGCAGGTCTATAGGGTCAGCCCATTGTTCAAGACGTTCAAATGGGGAATCCACACAGTATTCAAGGGGGTTGGTATTTACAAGACAGTATATCACAGGGAAGATTGGTTGGTTAACGGCATTGAGAGGCAGAGTGCTGAGTTGCCCGTATTGTCTCAGCAAAGTACGAACGGCGAGTGAAGACAAACGAAGACGAATATATGTTGTGCATTAATTTCAGCGCTAATTTGGATAGAAAAACAACACTACGGGTGGCATATACTTTAACCCTTTGTACTGCTACCAACATGTCATAAAACAAGACATCAAAAAGTGCCTGAGAAAGCGCAGATAATAAATCATTTTGGAAAATGTTCTTGGAACCAAAGTAACCATCAATGATGACGAACGCTGGTGAATAAAACAAACACTGCCTGAAAAATACGACAGTGTAAAAAAAATTTGACTGGAGACAGAGGACCTTGATAACCAGTACAACTGACCTGGCATCGAGAAAGCGTGAGCGCAATATCATCACAGCTTCACATGTGCTTTGTTTCAGTTGTGTCTCGATGGCGCGAAATTTGCGCCGTATGATACCGACCATCAGCTCGATTTCTGCCGGACTGATTGGGCGACTGCGGCTCTGCTCGCGCAGTAGATTGATTACGTGTCCGGTGAATTCATCACATGCCTGTAACGAAAGTGCTTCCGTAATAACATCCGGTGACTACACCACAAACAAACTGTAAAGTGAGTGATGCGAGTACTGCCGTTGTTTACCGCGTTGTCTGCAAGGTAAATGTTTTGTTGATGACGCTCTATTGACAACTACAGGGCAACTTTGTGCCGATGACTTTATTTGATGCTAACAACCTGATTTCGCACGGGCTCTGAGTATGCGAGCTCCATAACTTCATCTATTATCTCCTAGTGAGGGTCTGCTTTTCTCTCCACGATAGCGTAACAACTAGACATTGGTGTGTGAACATCAACTACTTTCAGCTTGCACTAGTTTTAGACATCGCGCAGGTCATTCCTATAAATGGCGCTCGCCGATTTCGATTCAAGCCTCGTCTTAGACAGACCACATAGCTGTTAGCTATAGGTGGCGGAGTTCCATTCAAAACTGTCGCTGTTATTAGATCCGAACCACACGTTGGTACTTTGTTGCTTTGTTCTTATTTTTGTTGGTCAACGACAACACTGACGGTGACGACTACCTGCTGAGAAACTGACCATACCGTCGGTAAAGCATAAGTACAAAACCGGCTTAGAAAGTTGCCAAGTAGTCTCATTTCCACTATCCTAATAGCATCTGGACTCAAACCTCACAGGTGAGTTGTCCAGCGGGAACTGTAGCACGTGGGAAGAGGGTGATTGGGCTGAAAAGATACAGGATCTCGGAGAAATACCTGGAGTTGCCGGGAGCCAGACGGAACATTCCTACTGCTGGTCCATATAACATACCTAGAAGAGATATCCACAGGAAGCTGAAACCTAGCCTAAAGACTTATAGTGAGGCTCGGTTAATGAGGAAAGTGAAGCAGATCGAGGTCGATTTTGCTTCGGCAAACATCGACACACTCCTTAGAGTGATACGTGCGACCGCCTGCCAGTGAAGCTATAAGCGAGGCAGATGACACTCGTCCATAATATGTCCAGAAGGTTAGAGCGGTGGGCGGAACACTTTGAGGGTCGATTTGGCTAGCCTCCTGCTTCTACCTTGTTGTCGCCACAAATCGATAGTGTAGCACCCTGGTCGATTGGGTTGGACCAACTCACTAAGACTGTGGTCCGCAACTGTAGTGTAGCAGCACCCTGGTCAGGAGATTTGCAAACACCCACTGAGACATGTCCGTCATTGCATCTGGGCTCTTAAAGGTAATAGGACTGCTGGCCCAGCACTTTTCAAAGAAGTTGAAGAGGCGGTGGTAGAGGTATTGGCTCAGTTGTTTCACTCAATATGGACGACGGAGACCATCCCTTCTTGCCGCGGTCGCTCAATGATAGTTTCTATATTCAATAAAGGTGTCAGAGGTTATTGCGAAAACCATAGGGGAATTAGTCTGGTCCCAGTCATCACTAGGGTTCTGACACCCATTATACTTCTTTGACTCACTGCAGTACAGGAGGTAAACATGAGGGAAGAGCAAGCAGGGTTTCGCCCTGGGCGAGGATGTATAGATCACATTTTTACTCTTGCTCAACTTCTGGAGCAGCGTCATGTGTAGTGTCGGTCAATACTTGTCGTATTTCTTCACTATAAAGGTACATTCGATTCGGTGGATCGATCTACACTTTTAGGGCAGCCTGAACACAGTTGTGTGCCGGCGAAGTATATGAACATGCTGTTGGCGCTTTATTTCCACTCTTCAGTTAGGGGTTAGGGTTTACGGTGAACTGTCTGACGGTTTCAGCACCAGGAGCGGCGTACTTCAAGGCTGTCACCTTTCACCATTTTTAATTAATTTTGTGATGTACGATATAATGGATGATTGTATCCGCCATTTACAAGATGCTGGCGTGTACCTCCTATCCGGTGGAAGGCTGATTGACTTTGATCATGCTGACGACAAGGTGTTGCTGTTCGACACTTTCGAAGCAACACAAACAACACTAGAGGCTATTTCGCACTCTGCTTTGTACTTCGGAATGCAATTTGCAGCATCAAAATGCAAAGTGCAAAGACTTCTGTGGTTACGTAGATTCCACGTTAGATAATGAAGCCCTGGAGGTTGTTGACCGGTCTATGTACTTGGGGAGCTGCACCAGCGACGGTTGAGGTGAAGGGAATGAAATGGGAGGGAGTATCTGTAAGGCTAAGATGATGACCGGTAATCTGAGGCATCACTGGTGACAGAGAGGTATCTCTATGATGCTTAAAGGTCGCGTTCGATCGCTCATATCGGGTGGCACCAACGAGTAAGCAAAGAGAAGGTTGGGAAGCAGGCATTGTCTGTGATTGTCAAACGAGTTCTACCGTCCACTCCTTACATTTGCGCAGACTGAGATGGTTGGGTCATGTATTAAGGATGGTGGCTAGTCGTCTGCCACACCGAACACTGCTGACGCTGTGGCCGACTGGCGTAAGGTGCGACGTGGATGGATGATGACTTGGTGTAGTGAGATGAAATCGGTCACGAAGGTTTTGGCCACTGTAGATGGAGTTTGTCTCCCGGTGTGGGGCCCTCGGGACCCACAGAGTCGATGGCCTGAGACTTTAGGTGAGATGGCGGCCAAACGAGCTGGGTGACGTGCATGCTGTCTTTGTTTGACCGAGTTATCTGTGAAGTGAGTGCATTCAATGACGCGGGTCAGTGAAAGTCGTGAGGAAGGTGTCTAGCTGACGGCGCCTTACTTTCACCTACAGCTGGGTTTGTTTGCGAGGTGTAGGCACCTTCAGGTTGAATGTTTGAATATAGAGGTAGCTAGTTATAGTGGCTAGGTCTCTTCCCTCCGGTTTTTCTTCTTCCTGTGCAGGATTTGCTTTTCTTTTCCTTCCTATTTGTGTGGTCGTCGTTGTGTGTGCGTCAGTGTGAACCAGTGGTGTATTGCTCTCTCCGATGATGGTGATTGCTCGGACAGGACTCAAATCTGAATATATCAATACATANTAGGAATGTTCCGTCTGGCTCCCGGCAACTCCAGGTATTTCTCCGAGATTCAATGTCTGTTCAACCAATGCAGCTGTTATAATGTTTCATGGTATGTGCTTTATTTTTGGGTTGAGAATCTATTTATGTTTTCCACTTGAGCTAGGATACGCCAATTGTTAGACGAATATAGCTTATCATATTGGCCTATCACCTATCTGCATTTGACGCAGGATCGTCGGCTAGTTGTGCTTAGTCTGACTGTTTAGAACGATTTTTTCATCTAACAACTACGTGATGGAACGGTTCCTACGTCCTGGCAGGTGTGACTTCGGCCCCAACGTAGCTAACGCTTCTAAACGATAGGATCACTGGCTTTGTACGTTCACTACTTTGTTGTCACTCCATGACAATCTCGATCAACTACATCTCGTCTTTGGTCTATGAAGATATCTCCGAATGCGATAGTTACAACGATGCAACCTCCATACTATGGGGTCTCCGTGTGAAGCGGAAGAACGAGTTATTCGCTCGTCAGTTGTTACCAACTTGTAGACGAGAAGACGGACAGACACCGGACCAGTTTGTCCAAAACTGCGGTCACTTTCGGAGAACTGTGACTACTACATGCGTGGCACTTCAACGGAGATGACGCAGTCGGAGGTTTTTTATAAGTGGTCTACTGTCTAGCCAGATGTGGCAGAGACTGTTGGAACAAAGTGTTGAATTTTCAGACAACTTTTGATGAGGTTAGAGTGCTTGAACTGGCGGAGAGGCAGTCCTAATTATACCAGTCAGCTCCGACTAACACCTACACCGCTGCAACAGAGGTCTCGGAAAACTCGCCCAGTCCTGCCAGAATGTTCGAGGTGGCAGCATCCAGCTCAGTGATTGGCAAACGCTTCTTCTGTGAATATGGTATTCCGTCTGAAGTGCCCTACTGGAGATGCGTTATGCGGTGGATGTGAAAAGGAGGGACACTTTCAAAAGGTTTGCCTGCTATCTGGGAACAGACAGCCTTGGTCCCATATCACCCGCCCGTCCGTTTCGACCATCACATCAGTGGCTGCTCCAGATTGTCTTTCGAGTGCTTTGTTAGATACTGGCAGTTCTGAAAGCCATGTGCCGTCTTCTGTACTGCTGCAGAAAGACTGGAAAGTTCACCAATCTCGCAATAAGATGACAATGACCTCTGTGGCCCCGTTAAGTGACACGCAAGGTGACGTTCTGGTGTCGACCAGGTACAAAGATGCTGTGCATGAGAGAGTGAAGCTGTCAGTTTTATCACATGTACGTGCAAACGTTCTTCTTGGTCACGACTTTCTTAGACTTCATAAAAATGTTGCAACCCTATTCGGTGGGACGAAACCACCGTTTTCACGCTGTTTACTAACCTCAGTTCATATCGAAACTCATCGTGTTTTTCAAAACCTAGTACGAAACAGCAAACCAATCGCGACGCAATCCAGGAGGCACTGTTCGGTGGACGAAAAGTTTATGTGCGATGAAATTCGCTGTTTGCTTGCTGAAGGAGCCGTCGAGCCTCCCTCTTCCCCTTGGAGAGCTCAAATCGTGGTAGTCGCTAACGACGGGCACAAAAGTAGAACGGTAGTTGATAATAGCCAACGAGCAACAAATATACCTTCTTGGATGCCTAGCCCGTCCCCAAAATTGAGACGATCGAACACATCTCTGCATACGACACCTATAGCACTCTGGATCTGCAGTGTTTATCATCAGGTCTCTATTCGAGCAGAAGAAAAGTCATTTAAGGCCTGCGGACGTTTGTATCGGTTGCGTCGGATTCTATTTAGCGTGACGAACAGCGTCGCGTGTTTCCAACGGAATTCTTATAAAAGACACCTTTGTTTACATTATGGCATGTAGAACCATCTCCGCTGAGCATGATCTCAATCTTCTGAAAATGGCAGACAAAGCCAGGAAATACGGACTGACTTTCAATGAATCAAAAAGCATCATCACCGCCGAACCAATCGGACTTTTATGTTACGAGGTATCCAAGAACAGTATCAAACAGGATCCCAATTACCTGAAACCTTTACGAGAATGTCCATTCTCCTACCATGAAGTCGCAGTAACGAGTTGTGAGACTATTCACTTACTATTTACAGGGGATATCGTACTTCTCAAATAAAATTCACAAACGTGTATAATGACACATTTCCCCTACCCAATGAATTCAGAAAATCCTTTGAGGCTCTGAAACACGAGCTTTCCCAAGCCGTTATCTCTACTATTCAGTACAACACCGCTTGTCGAAACAGACGCCTCTGATGTGAAGATCGCAGCTAATCTGAATTAAAGTGGCCGACCGGTAGCCTTCTTCTCCCGCAACCTGTCATCCAGTGAACGGCATCATCCTACCGTAGGAAAGGAGGCGTACGCAGTCGTGGGATCCATACGTAAATGGAAAAATGTTCTGTTAGGCATCCATTTTAAACATGTTACAGACCAACGTTCTGTCGCCTTCACATACGGCGATCACCAGAGAGGGAAAGTCAAGAACGATAAAATCGAACGTTGGAAGCTGGAATTGTCGCCATTCAAGTTCCATGTTGTGTATCGACCTGGTAGAGATAATCGAGCAGCAGATGCACTCTCGAGTAATTGTTTCGGGACGCTAATGACAAATATCGACTTGAAGGGACTACACGAATCGCTTTGTCATCCCGGCGTTTCTCGATCGAAACACTCCGTGCGCACCAGAAACCTGCCCTTTTCTGTGGAAGAAATTTGAAGCGTTATTGCCAAATGTTTAGTATGCTGTGAAATCAAACCCCGTTTTTCCCCCAAAGCTCGAGGCGAGCTCATAAAAGCCACACGATCATTCGAAAGACTGTCGATTGATTTTAAGAGTCCCCTTTCATCAGCAATCCACAACCGTTACCTACTAACAATTAGTGATGAATATTCTCGAATCCTTTTTGCTTTTACATATCCCGACCAGACTAGCGAGGTTGACATTAAATGTTTCAAGTTGATTTCGTTGTTTGGTACTCTGACGTACATGCATTCTGCTCGTGGAACGTCACTCGTCGTCTAGTGTTCAACAGTTTCCTCACGAGAGGGGAGTCACGACAAAAAGGACACCATCCAACCGTCAGGGTAACCGGTAAGTAGTGTTTGAATAGAACGCTGTGGAAAACCGTGTTGCCCGTCTTAAAATCTCGTGACTCAGGAACCAATCAATGGGAATTTGTTTTTCTCGGTGCTTTGCACTCCGTCAGATCACTCCTGTGTACCGCAGCTAATGCCACACCACATGAAAGACTGCTCCTATATAACACGAGGTCGAACTCCGGTACAATCCTTCTGATGTGGCTCACTTAACCTGGACCGGTGTTGTGTAAGGATACTGTCAGACGGTCTAATTATGATCCACTCGTCAAAGAAATTGGACTACTAAAGTGCAACCCAAAGTACGCGTACATCCGCCTTCCCAACAGCAGGGAGGAAACAATTTCTGTTCATCAACTGGCCCCCAAAGAAGAAATCATGCCTGAGACGCGCTTGCGAGGACTATAGACAACTTAGATCGAGGAGACCACATGTGTACCCTCTAACCTCATTCCTATCACGGAGCAGCATAACAGTACTACAACGGTTGGCATACATAGCACTGAAGCATACGATTCTCCCACCAACGATCACTTACGTGATCTTGAAACTTTAATCCAACAACAGCGTGTTCATCCATACAGTTTGGGAAACCGAGACGCATAAAGGCAGTGCATATTGACGTTCACTATTCAACATTGTTTCTCCGATCAGAGTACACGCGCTCAGTCATTCCTCTGTGATCTACCATTTATTGTCTGCTCTCATTTCTTGGTTGGGAAGGATGTTACAAAAGTTTGTGGTAATTGTTTTATTCTTGAGCTGAGAATTTACTCACGTTTCCCATTTGAGCTATGATACGCCAACTGTTACACGAATAAAGCCTATCATATGGGCCTACTACTCTTCTGCTTCTGACTCGAGATCGTTGGTTTGAGCTCTCCATTCTGATTGTTTAAAACAGCACCTCCGTGCCGCATGCTGCAGTACCCGCTGCGTGAAGTACCTGTGAGATTTGAGTCCAGCAGCTAGTAGGATCGTCGAAGTGAGACTACTTAGGCAACTTTCTGAGCTGGTTTGGTACTCATGCTTTACCGATGGTATGGTCAGTTGCTCAACTGCTAGTCGTTACCGCCGGTAGGGTCGTTGCCCAACAAAAGTAAGAACAAAACAACGTACCAACGCATAATTCGAATCAAAGTACGTCCTACAACAAGAACGACGGTCTTGAATGGAACCCCGCCACCTGTACCAGCTATGTGGTCTATATGAGATCACGCCTGATTCGAAGGCGGGCGCAAGTACAGTAATGATGTGCACGATGCCTAAAACTAGTTTTGGCCAAAAATAGCTCATGCTCAACGCACAGCTGCAACAATCGTACCCGGTTATCCGAGCGATGCGATGCTATCCGAAACCTGCCACCTAAACGAGATTTGGTCTCACCAAGACAGCCGAAATAAGCATTCATATCTCCGGCCAGGATGACTACACCAGAACCATGTGTCGACTGAAGGAGAGCGGCCAAGTGCGAGTGAAACGCATCCTTGACGCCGGCGTCACTACAGTCAATAGGAGCGTAAGCAGACAATGAGTAGATTTTTGAAAGTCCTACGCTTAGAGCTGTCCTTAACAGAACCTGTCAAGCGGACAGCACAGTCTACTGTGAATCCAACCGACTAACACGGTTGCGGCCGTTGTACTGAGAACTGCATCGACTCCAGCCTGACCGATAACGGCGGCCGGGGAGTAACCTGAAGTGTGTGGGCAGTATAGGATATACAATGCGGGTGCCGTTAGTTCCAAACGTTGACTACTGTCCTGGATTCTAGTCTCCGGGATACAACAAACATCTATGTGCAACGAGTCTAATGTTCGTGTGACAGCGGCCTGAGGACTTATTTGTTTTCACGTGCGAATGTTGAGGCACTTATATTAATCCGCATTCTAGGTCAAGCAAGGAACGAGAAAAAGACCTGAGGCTGATTAGCACGAAATGGAGCTTACCGGCTGAGTTTCACTATGGTTAGCCATATCGGTTGCGGGACCTGTGGAGTAATGACCTGAAATAGGGGTTGGGAGGGACCCGAGGGATAACTTTGATAAGACAGTAGGGGAAAGGTCAGCAGTAGCACGTTTTCGCCCATCCATCCTGCTGTATGCAGCAGAGAGGGCAGCTCGGTTTATACTGCGGGATGGCCAACGTAGAATGGAATAAGTGGTGTGATTATTCATAGTTGTACGTGGGCTGAGATACCGCCAGGACCCCCAGACCTAGACAGGAGAACGATTAGGCTCAAAAGTCTGTACCGCAAGGTAGTGGGTAAGTGGCACTATACCAGAACAGCAGGATATGAGCTTCGACTTTAATTCCCACACCACCACCGTCCTGATGCATCCTCCCAAGTATACAAACCGGTCAACGGCCTACATAGCTTCAATGTCCAAACATAAATCCAGATAACCACGGCAGTCTTACGAGAGCCCTTCACATTTTGGGGGTTGGAAAGCGTATTCCGAAGTGCTCAGAAGGGTACGATATGAGCGTACGTCATTGTATGTATTGCTTGGAAACTGCCAAACAACACTTTGTCGCCAGCACCATCAAGATCATCACCAACAGCTTTAAGGTTTCACGGAAGATCCGACCTCAATGTGATGGGCAGATTCGACGCGTTACGAGCAGATTCGAGTTCGGTTGTTCCGATCATGCGAACTGTTGAGATGGCGAGAGTGTGAAGTGTGGTGAATGCCGAAACAGAGAGCAGCCGTCGAGTACATGGAGAGGCCGCATTGTTTTGTTGTGTAGCGATGGAATGATGAGGACTGTGTGAAAAAGAAAGGAAGAAATGATACTAATGAAGGTATCCGAAGCTACATATGCCCGACTGTTGGTGACCATCCTACCTACTTCTTGAATACATTGACTGATGTCGCCAGGACAACCGTCACCAACAGTGCATTCGATGTCAAACAGACCCAGACGGTAAAACTGTGGTCTACGCAAAAAACTGTTACATGGTATAAAAACCCTGTACTGCTGGCTCCTGAGACCCACAGCATTAACAACAGTGAAAAGGTTTGATTAGGGTTTTCTGAGATTCATGTGATTTTGTAAGCCAGTATACGGTGGCCTCCTAAAAGGCTGTAGGTGAGGGGAAGTAACCCGAGTTATTTCCCCTGACCTTGTTTTGACAGACTGTCCTCATATGACGAAGAAATCGGATCTGGAACTGTTTTGGTGGCCCTCCTTTGGATAACCTTTAGAGCGGTTGAGTCTTCATTTCAGTGCGACGCACACGCCCGAATGCTGACTACCACTGGTGCCCTTACCAGTTTGCTATATATGCAAGACGTAGTGTAGACTAGCGAACTCTACTGAGCATTATTAGTCTGTCACTGGCTCTTTTACTTGCAGCACAATGTTGGTATCACCGGAGGGATACGAAGTAGCAGCCGTACGCAGGCCATCATTCCGGTAGACAGTGGGTGAGGTGGTGCACCGATGCGGTGTGTACAGGCAATGTGCACCTGATGAAAGACAGAACTAAAACGTAACATCACAACACAAATGTATTAGGGTAGCAATCCTTCGGCCAAAAAGAGCTGTCCTAGAAAACCTCCCTTCCATTATTTTCTCCGCATTCGAAAGAGCCGCTGCCAGAAAATGCTAAAATCCAGGGTACATTGAAGCAACCAAACAAACGCATTTGTCAGCTATTCCAACGATTTCAGCGATTGATACACGGGTTCGAGGCAACGGCCCAAGGTTTCCGGATCCAGTCGGTTTTTCTTGCTTAGCGTCAGCGGGCTTCTGTTGATCTGAAAGGCGATCATTGGAAACAGGGTGTAGCACCGCTCCTGGGGATTACAATGAATACCAAGAACAGAGAAAGATTATTCGCATAATGCAATTTTAGGTAAATGAGAATCAAGCGGAGTTTCAAAACGATCCCTAGAAGCGCTGCTGATGACCTCAGAAAGAAGGCTGTTCCAATAGTTAATAACCCTGTAAGAGAAGAACTGCTGCCTAAGAAAGTTCCGAGGACGAAGCTTGAAAAACTTCCTATCATGTCCTCGCCGGCCGTCATCATTCGCTACAGTGAAGAACTGTTCTACAAGACCTACTCTAAAGAAGAAGTGTGTGTAGTGAATCGCCGCGGAGTCTTCGAAATTCAAGTGGGTAAAGGTCAAGAATTTCAAGTCGAGACTCGTGAGTAACATTACTCAGGCCTGCGACCATTTTGGTAGTCGCGCGCTGGACACGCTCAAAAGCTGATATGTCTCTCTTCAGGCCGGTATACACGGCCTGATTGGCATACTCGAGGAGCGGTCTTATATAAATCCCGTAAAGCGTTTGAAAAGCTTTCTTGTCCACGCGGAGGAAAGTGCGCCTAATCATCATAAGAGCGGCAAATCCCTTTCTTGCCGCCATCTCATGGTGATACATGAAGGACAAGTCAGACGACAACCAGATGCCCGGATCTTTCTTCAGATCGATTCTCATGATATCTACTGTGCTAGATGCGCTATGAATCATAGAAGCATTGCTAGAATCTCCACCGAATGACATGTGAGCACATTCATTGTCATTTAATGGGAGACTCCAATCGTCCGACCAACGCTTGATCGCGTCAAGATCAATTTGTAGTGCACTGGGATCAGTGGCATTCCAAATTTTCAGGTCGTCTGCGTGCAAGAGGACGTTGCTGGAAATATTGTTTGGAAGGTCGTTAATGTAGTGGTTACTTTAACTCATAAATCAATGGATCAGTGACAGAACTGGAAAGAAGTGCTTCTGAGAATTCCGAAAGTCTAGCCGTGAGATTGTAGAGTTTCTTTCATTTTTAATTAACTAGGGTTAGCGAAACCGAACCTGAGAAAATGTGCGTCGTGCGTTTTTAAACTGCAGCCAACCACTGGCTCTCCGCCTTGTGTTACAGAGTCGGCGGTTTTTTACAGTCTGCGGAAAAAAAGACTACAATCGACGACAAAATTGCTCATCGACGTAATGCTGTGTACTCTTTCTTACCCTTTCTTTACTTTCAAGTAGTGTTACGTGTTCTTGATGAACGGTTACCGATGAATCAACGTTTACCCCCTTAGCAGATATACAACACTAGCTACGTTGAGACTTCTACAACGGGTGAAATTCGCGGTTAAAAGTGAACAACGCGAGCAATTTCTGGATATACAGTCACATTCGTTGACATCACTCGAGAATTGGATAATCTTTAATTTTTCTGACAGAAATGACCACTAACATCAGAATATTTGTTTTAACTAACATGTAGCTGCTTTGTCCTTCACCTGGGGCTAAGGTGGAAACCATCGAGGGTTGCTGCTGTTGTAACGCGCAACCGAAACGGGCGAACGTTCACGGATTGAATCTGAGTTGTGTAACAGTGCGTGCTGCTGTGTTGCCGGTTCCGTTTTAGTTTGCATTTGTGTAACTCGTGTGCGTGGCTTACTGTGCCTTTGTCTCACGCTTGTTCACATTCTTTCCTCTTACGGGACTTTTGTTGGAACCCCTACTTCGGGAGAGCGCTGTTCCCCGGTGCCTCCGCATTGCCCCGAATTCGGTCCACGACTGGCCTTCCTGTTACATTGCTAACATATGCATATGATTTTCGTTGAAGTTCCGCCTGATGTTTGGCTGATAGCTTACTGCCTTATTTTGATAATCGACGCATTCTTTCCGAGTCAAAAGGTGGTTTGAATTCTGTGAATCTCTGGTGCCGTGTTATTGGGCGAGGTTGCAACCAGCAACTAACTGGTCAGTCATAAATGAATTCATAGGCAGATTCAGTTTCTAACGTTGAACCGACGGATTCAGTCCTATAGATACGCCTTGGACATCGAAGACAATCAAGATTAGTAGGTGAACCCGATGCCTCTTCAGTATTCGCATGGGGGTGGTAATCGCCTACGTTTTCTGGTTGTTCGAGCAACGCCCGGTCCACTAACAATGCGTACTAATAGGCTGAATCCAACACAGTCGAGTCTGTAAGCAATAGGCACCTATGAATTCTCAGCCTGTCGAACAACCGATTTGGATCCCAAAAGGAAGGCAGTCGTACCAGCGAGTTTCTTACCAATAAGACTAATTTGTTACGATGGAGATCAAGTCTACCTTCAACTGGTTGAAGGTAGTGGTTCATAATTATAATGGTCGATCGCATCGAACTCGACACGCTTGATGTACGGAAGCGTTCACCTTGTTACCGACTGTCCGATGCTTCCCCGAGGACGACTCTATCTTTAGGCCTGCCAGCCATACCTCTTTTTGCGTAGGGTAGTCATGTTCCATATCTGGAAAAATTGACTGCCGATCCTCAGGTGACCTAAACTGATGACGATATCAAAACATCTTCTAAGATTTCCAACATTCCAGCCTCAATTTGCCCCTTGTCTGTGCCCTTCCTTTCCAAGGATATCCGCAATCATCACAGCGACGTGTCTTGGAACGGTGAATTGACTGTTGTTTCATATGTCTGTCATGTTTGAGACCCTTAGAGCTAAGCGGGAACGACGCCACAAAATATCTGTCGAGAGGGTAGCAGCCCCACTGGAAAACACGGAGTGCGTGTCCACACCTCCTAACCTTGTTCTAGCTATAAATCTTTGTTCACCTGAACGACGTTCGGTGATGGATGACAGGCTGCATGGAAGGGAAATGCTTGTAAATGAACAGGAGCTGAAGTTTACGGGGGCACAGCTAGAATTTCGCAAGAGATTGCAGGAAAGGTCTTTGTTTAGTAAGACTGATGAGCCATCCCGGAGGACGGATGCAGATGTTCTCCAGACCATCTCGTCATATCGACCTTATCACTATGGGTTCCAATGAGGCTCTATAGAGCACTCTATGCACAATGTGTGGGCCTGCCAAAAACCGACCTAGAACCTCTTGAAGGGTTGTCCTTGAAATTCCATAGCTTAATGCGAAATTTTGGGCTTAACGTGGCTAACAGACTGAATGACGAAGAATAGAAGTCGTCCCACCTGATATATTATTTTAAGGGTCAAGCTAAGGCAGCTGTCGAACTTTTCGTATTGCTGCTCAGCGTTGTAAGATTCACTGGGGCAACCGAACTATTCAGGTGATGGTTTGGAAGGTCCCATGAAATTATTCAAGTTTTCACCAAGGTCGTGTTTAATGGCCAAAGGCTTGTCATGGGAGACAATGAGGGCCCTCAGCGTTTAGTCACAAAGGTGAAGGGACGCCAGTGTGCGACATGTGGTAATGACCATGACTTGCCGACGTGTCAACGATTTGGAAACATGTCATTAGAGGAACGACGTACAGTTCTAAGAAAGTGTAAATGATACTTTGTCCGCCTACTGCCAAACCTCACAGTCAACTGTTGCCGAGTCCGTGCACAGTGTTCACGGCCTCTCCGTGGAAGGCGACCCCATAACCTAAAGCACACGGACCCGGCACCTTCTGGGTCTGAATTCTACGTGAAGGAGTCAAGCTGCGGTGTTACCTCTTTGCGTAATAGAGGGGCTCATCTTGAACTTGTGCCCGTCAGATTATTTGGGGCAATAGGGACGAATGGAATGCACGCCTATCTAGATAACGAATCTGATACCACTTATAAACAGATCGAGAATAACACAATACTCTACCTTTCAGCCACCCAGGGTGGCTTTTCTCAGGAGCGTTATGATGGAAATCACATGAATGTGAGGAAGACCACTCGAGGTGGCTGACAGGTACAGTATTACAATCTGCTCATAACGTTGTGTTGTGCTCAATCTGTTTATCGGCAACATGCTAAACGCCGCGCCCAAACTGTCTAATTTCATTCATACTAAGTTTGGTGCGGATATTCTACAGACTGATACCACACTCATAGATGAGCCCCTAGCTGAACGATTTGGGCTGCCAGCCTGCGAACGAACACTCGACATTCGTGCACTGAATGAGACTGACTACTAAATGTTAGGAACCGAGCTTTGAAGTTGAACCTCTGGATGATGGAGGTAGGATTAGTGTCGACATAGCCTTTGCTGTCAAGGGTATTCCGGTTAGACGGAGAGAAGCCAGATCACAGGCTGACCTTCGGCGTTGGGCCCACATTACCGGTCTGCTCACCACCTCGTTGGGGGAAGATTAAGTCGGGTTACCACTAGGCTACGATGTGCCGGAAGCACATTTGGTAGTACATCAACGGACAGAGGTGGGCTTTAGTTGTACGCTCCGGAAGCTATCTCGGGTCGAACCTTGCGAGGTCCCACGTCATCTCCGATAAACAGCAAAGCTGTTGTTCGTAGCTCAAGGAGTGCCGAGCTAGAACGATTTGTCCATTGCATGTTTGACTTGGCGTTTATTGGACGCACATTTTCTGAAGAGATGGTTAACTCATGCGATGAACAAGCTGGGCGTATTGTAGAGTCCACTGCCACGCCGGAGGTTGGTCGGTATGAGATTAGCTTGCTGTGTCGATTTGACAGTATGAGCCCTCCCGATTACCGATGTTTGTCTCAAAAACGTCCGAGTTCTCTAACAGGATTTCCCACAGTGCGGAAATGGAGCCTAGATCTAGCGAGGTTATCAAGGCACATGTGACCAAGGGTTACATATCACAAGTTGACACCAGTAGAGATGAGGCTGTTTGCAGGTGATTCCCACCCCCACCCGGTGCCGAATCCGAATAAACCTGGGAAGGTGAGGATGGCGTTCGACGACGCGGCGAAACACAGAGGTGTCCCTCTAAACAACGTCATGCTGCAAGAGTCAGTCCTGACAAACAACCTAGTGGATGTATTACTACGGTTCCAAAGAGGTTCAATTGCCTCGTCCTCAGATATAGTGGATACTTTTGGGCAGGTTAATTTTCCTGGAAGACAGCGGTGGGCGTCGATCTATCTTTGGTGAAGTATGGAATCAATATGTGGCTCGCTGGGCATGTAGGAAATTATGGCGTATCCTTTCGGGGTTCATTCTCTGCGCCACTGCGTGTCATACGCACTGAAGGTGACTACAATCGATAGTATACATCGATTTATCAAGCTGGCCAGCTAAACTGTGTACGAGAATTTTCACGTTGACGACTGCTTGGTATCAGGGGGCAAACTTGAGGTTGCTAGACGTGTAACGTCTGTTAGGAGGATTTAAACCGTTGAGGTGAGCGTCTAACATGACAGAGGCGCCGTTGGATATATGGCCGAACGAGAGGAATTTCATTTTAGCAGTCACCAGAAGGCATGTAGGGTCCAACTGCACGCATCAGAGGACTGTTTCAGGGGTCGTGTGTCCTTACCGAGGAAGTCATTCACCTGAATAAGCTTTTTGGCTTGTATCTCGCCGGTGTACGACCCGCTGGAGTTCATTGCTCCGCTTATCCTCCACTACCTTAAGCTACTTCCGTGCATATGTGGCGCGGATATCAGATGGGACACACACTTAAACGAAAGGTGCCAATGCGAGTAGAAGCGTGGTCACAAGTTGGGGTGGCGACGGACTCGACTGTTGTACCACGTTGTGCCGGGGTGCATCGGGAAACGCCAACACGCTGGGAGTCGCATAAACTCTCCGGTCTCTCTGAGACGGGCTGTGGAGCTATGGGCTCTCTTCAAGACATCTTGGGAGATGACAGCAGTTTTTGCTGCTTACTGACAGGAAAATCCCGGGTTGCCCCTTCAAAGCCCTTGTCTATCCCAAGATTGGAACTTACAGCCACGGTATCGTCCGCCAGAATTATGATATTTATAAGAAGTGATCTGTGCGAATCTTTGGCAACATCACACTTTGGACATGCCCGTCATCGTGCCAGGGCACCTGAGAAACATCTCTTGCCGCTTTGTCACATTTGTAACCAACCGCGTTCAACTAATTCGCGACTATACCTAGGGTTGTCGATGGCGACATTCCGTCCTAGTTAAACCCGGCAGACAGCTTCGCGAGGAACTCACGACGTTTGTTCTCAATAAAAACACGCGTTGCAGAATGGTCCCAGCTTTCTCCGGGGACTTGAGAGTTCGGGGCCACTCGACAAGCTAATCAAGCAGCTTCAAACTAAGGAGCCAGAATTATACAAGGTGCTGATAATAGCCAGCGTTAGTTGCGCGCAGTGGTACGTGAAGCTTGTTTCGCGGTACTCACACTGGTGCACCCTACTCCATGCAGCATCGTGGATAATATGTTTCAATAATTATTTTATTTGCATGAAGGCTGATCGACAGTGCTATGTTGTTCTGGGCCCCTCTGTATAAGTTATAATTGGATTTGGTGTGTGAATCCATTTTTGGACTCAAGCATCAAGACGCCTCTAGTGAGAACTGCGCAGAACACTCCAAAGGCAGTCTAGGTGCGGTAGTTCGACTACAGCCGGTCACCATTAACGGTGTTCTGTGTCATGGTGGAAGGGTTTCAACCGGGCTGTTTCGTGGTACTCGAATAATGACACTGGCGCTCCGTGGGACTATTACGGACATGGTTTTCAGACACTACCATTAGACTGAAGGTCACATGAGAGCTAGTTACGTCTTATTGACCATCCGAAGGAGGTTTTGGATTGTCAAAGGCATGGCTAGTGTGCACCGCGTTCTGCTAAAATGTGTGAACTACAGAATGTCGTCGGCAAAGCCGAGTCAACAAATGATGGTTCCTCTTCCTGTCCTCCGCACAACATCCGGTGGCGCCCGGTTTACAACCTCCGGCGTGGATTAGTTTGAATATCTGGAGGTCCGGATTGGGAGGAATATTTGTAAAGGATATATCTGTCTCTTTGCTTGTATAAAGACAAGAGCTATACCTTTGGAGGAAGCGCAGTCGGTGTCGGTGGATTACTTTCTCATGGCTCTAATGAGGTTCACTGGCCGTCGGGGTGTGCTGGAAGTTGTGAACAGCAATAATGGGTCCGAACTTCTGGGCCCGGAATCAGAGCTGAAAGGGAAATTAATTGGCTCTGACCTTGACAAAATCTATCGGACCCTGGTGGTCCGCGGTATCCGTTGTCTCGTTAGTCCGTTCACAGTCAGTCATTGGGGTGGAACATGGAAGCGAATGGTTGGCAACTTTTGACGGGTCATACAGGCTGTCGTAAAATGACAGTGATGTCGGGCGAGACTGTCTATACCTACTCGATTGAGGTCGAGAGAATTCTGAATGATAAACATGTGGTTCCAACATACAGTGAACCTGACGGTCCTAAGTTTTGAGACTAAAAGACCTGTTGCCCCTGAAACCAAACCTGGACCTACCGTGCACCCACATCACTGCTAGAAAGGTAGGCGAAAGGGTGGAATCGGGCCCAACACTTGGCTGGTGTATTGGAGACGCTGGATCGGAGAGTACCTGCCATCCATCCAGGCACACTGTAAGTCGACGAAGGTTAGGCGAGACGTGAAGCGTGAATCACGCAATATTAATCTTTGTCCGCTGGTTCTAACGAAGCCGATTTCCGGAAGTAAATAAGACTCAGAGATTGCCGACGAGTGTACACTCTTTTCCTTCCCCCGGTTCAGATGACCGGTGGTTGAAAGATAAGTGTCGTCTCTCCGGGATTACTTTTAAGGCGCGGCGTTCCGCTTCGAGCTGCCAGTGGTGTGGACTCATTGGCGATAAAGAAGAGGGTGGCAGTGCTTTTGCACAGTTCATGAATGGAGTGAAAGAGCGTGCAGCCATTCCAGATGTTATGGGATTGAACGAGAACTCGACAGATCAATATTCGTTTAGAGGAATTTTCTACGTTTCTTGGCAATGTCACTGGTGAGATTGGTGCTACCAAGAAAAACAAACAAAACGAATCCATGGTAGCTGAAGCCTTGCGGAACGTTTACTTTGAGATTATCCGGCAGGACGTCATATAAAACAGAAAGCTTCTGGCAGTCCCAACACCGTGCGAAGCCTGATATATTCGATAGAACCTGACTTTTAGACGGCACTGAAGCAGCGCGCTGGATTTTACAAGACGGCGGAGAATTTTCTCGGAAGACCAAATTCGCCCGTCTAGAAGATTTGAGAAATACTTATGGGGCAGCAAAACCTCCATTCCATTCAGATATAACTCATCTCCAGCAGGTCTTGAAGATGGTGGACAGCAGACAATCCCACCAACCACATCCGAATTGGTTAGGCGATCTGGACACCAAACCGGGAACTCCGTTTCGGGATCACCATACTAGAAGTTTTAGGTCAAAGCATGGACGTACACCGTCCTCTTCCTCCACATTTGCCTTTTATTCCACCTGTACGGGAAACCAATATGTCATCAGTTTGTTTAATCACAGTAAGAATCTGTGAATCAGCATTCAGCGATTGCAACTATGCGGAGGTTTCGCTCTTACGCAAACTTCACGATGCCTGGCCAACCTGTTTAAACGGTAATTGTAAACCAGTGAGTGTCAGCTTCACTTTACAGAACCGAATCGTCAACTGGAGCCGACTCCACTGGAAAAGACCGTGACGATTTCTCATGCAGCGTTGCATCTTCTAATGCTTTTATAACACGCCTAGAACAGCTGCCAATATCTCCATTCAGTTTCACGCGGTTTTGTTTGAGATGGTCAAGGTAAAACAATATTCCACCTGGGATAAGATCTGCGGCAAAAGTGATCAAAAGTTCAAAGCTTATTGTCCCGCAAAGCGAGAGGGGTCTCCGAAAGTTTCGGACAAGTTTCGCTAGGTGCAGGATTTGAAGGTCTGATGCGGTTAAACGCTGGACGTGAACATTAGCCACTTCGAGTGCGGAGGTAAGAAATCCCCACAGGTTCCGAACCCATGCATTTAGACAAGCCCTAGGCTCCCGGGACGCATCGGGTTATGATAGTTTTAGTTTTGTCAGACACCAGGAGGTTCTTTTTCACTTAGTTGAGTTTTTGGAGCTCCTTTCACCGTATATTCGAGCACACTCAAGCGTCAGTCTCGCCACGTAGGAATGCCTTCTCGGCATCATAAACCCATGCCAGCATTATTCGCATCAGTTGGGGTCTATCGGCGTGTATTGAATATGGCCTCCTGGCCATTCTGGTAGTAGAAATAGGAGTGTAGAACGTAGTACATATCCTGTCACAGAGGTCCTCTCACAGTTTCCGATTATGCGTATCTCGAAGCCTCGAGTAACTTTCAGGGCACTCTGGAGGTTCTTGCACTGCTGTCCAATCCTCAAAAGTAGGGTTGCGCATGTAAGACGAAAGTTATTTGTGCGGGTAACGCGAAATTTGGTTCAAATTTTCTCGTTGTTACTGTCTATTCATATTTCTGTCCTGCTGGTGCCCTTCACATCAAAAACTGCATGGAACTACTGTTATCCATTATCAAATAACGTATTAATTCGCTACGTATTGAAGTATTTGTGCTACACACTATCAGATTTTTTTCGCCTCGTCGTATCTGTTTTGTTTTTTGAGAAGCACTGAAAACTAACTGTTCTATTTTGCGTATTCCTAATCTCTGCCGATTTAGAACTCCTCGGACTCATCAGACACCTTCTAAGTCAGCAAGCCTCTACGGTCGGTATTGATGTAAATTGCCCGTACAAAACGGCATGCAGTTTCGACAGTGTCAGAAGTGGTATCACTTCAAGTGCACTGGCCTCAACCACCAACAGTGCGAACAGCTTGCTTCTTGACCTTTCAGCTACATCTGCATGAGTTGCAGGTTTGACGAAAGCCGAGGCACCGCTCCGCCGCTGACTGGTCTCACACGCACCACCTCAAGTGAAGTGATGCAGAAAAATCTGCGACTGTAAATGCGGTGCTATTCTTAGTTCACTATCTTCTATTTCTCTCATGGGTGGTAAGTTAGAGAAGTACCAACAGACTCTGTCCGAAATGAACTCGGAACTTCAGTCTCTACATGAATGCCTAGCGCTTGCCCTCTCTGGCGTTGCAATCACCAAGAAAGCAGTTGTTCTGTCAATTGCACACATAGGGTAGGCGGAAATAAAGATGTAAGAGAAACCTCTCAGGGGAAGGAGAGCTGATTGATGGAGCCACTTCCCCACAATCTCTTCTCTAACCGGGCTAGCTGAATTAGTCTTAGCAACTTTATTCTCCCAGGACGTCACAAACCTGATACTCGTGACTAGGTTGCGTGCCAAGACAACTAAGATGTCACTTAGCCTTTTGGTAACCCTGCCAACCACGCTCAGCCACGACCTCGTGGTGGGAAAACCGTTGACTTTGAAGTCCGTCAACGCCCATCTGAAAGACGTATCTTCCAACCTCTCCCGGCAAGAGAGGGTGAGACGCGAACAGCCGACTAAGACTAAGCCACGAATCATGGCAGACCAGAAGCTCACAAATAGAGACTAAAGTCGTATTTCCTGCTCCTGAACTACCCCCTCAGACCCTTGTGATTGTTAAAGAAAGCAGAGACACCGTTCGCGTGGTCGTTCCAACGATCGACGCCTGAAGCACAGGCACGAGCATTGAGGACACTGATGCCGCGCAAATACCGTCTTCAGAGTAACCCATCCCAGAACCCATTAAACGGTCCAACAGAAAATTCTTCCTTCCAAGATGTCACAGTGGAAGTAGCCTGCTAGGGTAAATCCTGCGACTCAAAAAGCATTAACTTGGCCTCTCCCGACAGGCACTTTCATCCATGGCCCCAAAACGCCGCGTGCATTGCCATCTCTCGAACTTCGCACCCAGAAAACGCAGAACTCAAATTTTCCCTGGGTAAAAACTTCCAAAGATCCTCTCAAAAAGTGATATTTGACAGGGGTGCATAGGCTGCAAGTTGCGGCGCGGAGAATGCTGGTCTAACGTCCTGTAGGGGCGATCACTTACACACAGGCGGTGATGTCTCGCCCACTGCCTCGAAAAGGGCCCGTCAGAACAGCTCGGAAGAACAGACAGAGTCCAGCCCAACCACCATCCTCAATTCTAAGCCTTCTTCCCCAGGCTCTTTCTCGCACTCTCCTTTCTCTTTTCTCGCGAAATCCAACCAGAAAGTAGCTTTCGGATGCATGTATACGAACTGTCTGAGTCTGTTCAATGAATTACCGGAAATCAGGCAGTTAATTTAACCCCACATGTCCGCTTTCGCAGAAACCTGACCTAGAGGTGATAACAGTCAGTGTAATAAGTGTCCCTGGGTATTCAGTGTACCGAGCTGACTCCGCCCGAGGGAGAATGGGGGTTTCTGCGATTTTCCCTCAGCAGTGTCTCCCGACACCCACGGTTATCGGCGGCTTTCAGTCCTCTGATAAATGTGATGCTCTGTGGCTTCGCCTAGCACTGCGTGGCCAAGACTCACTCCTAGTAGGGGTCATTTATCGGTCTCCCTCATCCAACGTATCCGCCGGCGGCACCCTTCTGGTAAGCCTGGACAAATTCCTAGGACTACACCGTTTTAATCACCACCTTATTATTGGTGAATTTAATGCAGCCAAGATAAGGTGGGCATCAGGTTCTCACAAGGAGTATGAAAGCGGACTCTCAACTTCCCTATCGACGCTGACACGTCGGAAGACGTGGACACAGCGCGTCAGCGTTCCGGTCAGATTCCCTCTTTGCTCGACCTAGTAATCACTAACGAGAATCACCTGGTGGACAGAGTGATCACCGAGCAGCCACTTGCACACAGTGCCCACTCTCTGTTAGCCTCCTCCCACCTTGGCTGTTTTGCACTCCACGACGAAGATGGGGTTAGTCTGTGTGTAGTAAGGCCGCCTTAGCTCTCTCAATGGACTGTTGCGTGAAAACTATGATAGCCTTGAAAGCGCGGCTCCCTGTCGTGGGGTTTACATCGTGCAGGTTGGTTTACTCGTGATGCGACATTTTGTAATCCGGTAGAAGTGCATCACTGCCGGCGACCGTGATCTTTTGGCAGAACATACTGCTTTCGGGTAGACTGTATTCAGTAAATCATCGTCGATGGATTGGGAAGCGGCCCATAGCTTCTGAAGGAATTCCTCTGAATGGCGATTATAAGGTTTATTACATCAACTTACATGTTTCATTACAGCATTCCGAACATAGAAGTTACATAACTTAATGTCACACTTAAAGACCACTCGTGCTGCTTGCATTTGGGCCGCAATTCTATCCATCACAAAAGTTCTGACACGTATGTGTTCCCCCATCACCTCCCAGACTTTTTCGAACAAACGACGCAAGGATGCTTATTTCTTACTTCATGCATGGGCGTATATCACGGGTCGTCCATAGCCCATCCCGTCTGTAACGAGAAACGGACACAGCTTCAGACTACAGCGGCGAATGTGGCGTGATGGAGGACCCACTTGTGGCGGTTAGTTCTATGAGTGGCATCGACGTTCACCACATCGGAGAACAGTCTGAGTAACTGTCCTCTAAATGTGAAACATGTGCATGTACCTATTGTTTTTGTCTCTGATGACACGCAGCACGTCGTTTTTGTCGATATGATGCAGGAGTTGTGGCAGATTTTCCGCTACATTAGTGCATAGTGACCGACCTACTTACTTATCACTGGCGGTTTCAACCGATGACGGATGTTACAAATATCCATGGTAATTATATACCTGCCACAAACATCCACAGCATACTGCTCCAACTCAGCAGTTGGCGTATTGTACTGGAAGAGATGTCTCGAGTCGTTCACTTCACTCTCTGCGAGCCGACGAATACTTGGCTGAGCATCGTACGCGAAAGAGCTAACAACCAACGCGGCATTTCTCTTAACCACGTTAAAGCATGATTGGCGGCATGTATCGCGGGAACTGTGCGACGGGAAGTATGTGAACCCAACTCACTAAACACGTCGTAATCCACAGCTTTCGCTCTTAGGTCGCTTGTGTTTTACACAGCGGAGTGCCACTTACCACGTAAACTCAACGGCAATCTGTTGGGAAAAGTATATTTTCCCCATTCCATTTTTCCGCGCCATAACGTGCCAAGACGTCTTGCCCCTGACAAACTTAAAGTAGCTAGGGCGGAGTTCGAACACATGCTCGAACTCGGGATAATCCGTCCCTCTAAAAGTCCATGGACCTCTCCATTTCCATGGTTCCGAAGAAGTCAGGTGGCAGGTGCCCTCGTGGCGATTAACGTGCCCTCATCAAGGTAACGGTCCCAAATAGATTTCCCATTCCCCACATACAGGACCTGGAAGCTTGCCTTTCTGGCAAGGCCGTATTTAATAAGATTGATCTGGTTCGTGCCCACCACCAGATCCCAGTAGGAGAGGCGGATATCCTCAGAATGGCTGTCATCACGCCTTTTGGTCTATTCGAATTTCTTCGAATGCCATTTGGCCTTAGTAACGCTGCGGAAAACTTACAGCGTTTCATATATGAAGTATGCCGGGGTTTGGGTTTCGTCTACCCCTACTTAGATGTTATGTTTCTGTTGGTGCTTCCGAAAAAGAACATCTGCAGCACCTTCATTCCTTGCTTTCTAGGTTAGTCCAGCACGGAATAACTATCAACTCAGCCAAGTGCGAACTCGGAAAAGGGAGCGTAAAATTTTGGGGCCACATAATTCCCGTTTCCGGTATTCAGGTTCTGCCAGCAAAGGTAGATGCTGTCATAAATTTCCCTGAGCTGACATCTTTTAGACAGCTTCGTCGTTTTACCGGCCTAGTTAATTACTACCGGCGGTTAATCTCCCATTGTGTGCAACTTCTGCAACCCCTCACGGATTTACTCTGAGGCGGTACATGTAAATTCAATTTTATGGACGCAGCACGCACAGCTTTTGTAGAGCTTAAAAAAGCTATATGCAAAGTTGCTCTTTTGGCCCACCTAGACCCCCAGGCCCCACTTGCTCTTTTCACTAGTCTCGAATGTAGCTGTCAGTGCCGTATTACAGCAGTTTGTCGACGACAAGTGGCAACCCTTGGGTTTCTCTTCCAAACGCTTGTTACCGGCCGAATCCCTGCATAGCACGTTTGGAAGAGAACTACTTGCTCGTTACCTGGGTATACGCCGTTTCCATCATGTATTGGAAGGTTGTCTCTTCATTGTGTTCACTGATCAAAAGTCTTTGGTGTGTGCACTGGCATCTTCATCGCGCAGATACTCCCCCAGGGAGATCAGACACCTGAACTATATTCCGCAGTTTACCTGCGACATATGGCACTTTTCAGGTGCCCTCAACCCTGTCGCCGACGCTCTTCCAGGCGTCCACGCCACCATAATCACACCTGCTTCCGTTGGCCTTAGTGAACTAGCTGCAGCCCAGGCGCGAGTGCCTGATTTCCGAGCTTCCTTGCAACACTACTACTTAAAGCTGCGCGCCATTCCGCTGTCTAATGAAGATGGAACCATTCTTTGTGATGACTACAGGTATTCCAAGACCTCTAGTGCCACTAGCTTACCGGCGTGCTATCTTCAACCAGCTGTATACTCTCTTGCACCCTGGTATTCGAGCTACAGTTAAGCTAGTAACGGATCGATTTGTTTCGCCTAAATTCAGCTCAGACGTTCGTAGTTGGGCCCACGCTTGCCTTCAGTACGAACGTTCCAAGGTGTAAAGACACACACGAAGCCCAATCTCTTCGTTCGGTCTTCCAGATGTCAGGTTTCCACATGTCCATTTGGACCTAGTTGGACCCTTACCGTCTTCACGTGACTATGTTTACATTCTAACCTGCGTCGACCGTTTTCCAAAATGGCCGGATGCCATCCCGTTAAAAAATTGTTTCTGTCGTGAACGCCCTCTTGGAACGTTGGGTGGCTAATTATGGATACTCTACAACCATTACGACGGACCGCGGTTCGCATTTCGAACGCTCAACATTCGATGTTATGACGAACTTTCATGGACGCCGTCACATTCGCACCACGGCATACCATTCATCTTCGAATGGTTTAGTGGAACGTCCCCATAGGCAGCTTAAAGCTAAAATTTGTGCCACTACTAGTCAGGTATGGGGCGAACTGCTCTCTTTAGTACTATCAGGTATCAGAAACACACTGAAGGGTGACATCTAAAGCACACCAGCAGAAATTGTCTATGACTGTACGCTGCGTTTGTCCGGTGAACTTGTTCCACTTCCTCCTTCAACTTTTTCCCTTCCTCCGAACGTTGCTCCGACAGTATCGCAATATATGTGGAAAATTCAGCTCACACCGCCTTGCAAATAGAACAGGTCGGTGCACATGCAGAAGGATCTGGCCACTTGTTCACATGTACTCGTCCGTCGCGACGATGCACGCAAGCAGCTGCAACCACCTTACTCGGGCCTCTTCAAGGTGCTTCGACGAACACCCAAACACTTCACGATCGACCGTAATGGTCGTTGTGGTACCGTTTCCATCGATCGCCTTAAAGTCACATATGTATATAGCGATATTACCCGAGTCCTTCTGCAGCCATCCGTGACAGCGCCCGCCCCTACACCATTCCCTTCGCAATCGCCTCCACGCCACCTGCCCCTCGCCAAGCGCGATCAGGGCGTCATGTCCACTTACCAGCACGTTTTGTAGACATTTTCCGCTACATATAGTTGTTTCTTTTTTTCTTCTCCAATAAACTTCTCACTTCAGAGATAGAGGAACAAAAATACCGTAAAAAAACGACAAACAACATTTTGTACAGCAGTACGTGAAGTTCAAGAAATATTAGAAGGTTAAATGGTGAGCCTGTATATAATTTTCGCTCGTCAGAAACTTATTTTCTTTCTATATTCTAAGTGACGCGCAGAGCACCGCGGAAGAGAGAGCACACTCCCGTCTGTCGTTGCAGCAGTTGGGAAAGCCTACCTCCCATCTTTTTCTCTTCAAGGTTTGGTGGGTTTGGTAGCTCGCTCCGACAGTACAACCTTAGGGACGCATGGACAATTCCGGATATTGCAAGCAGACTGACACCTCTTCATCGTTATGAGCCTTTTTCAACTTGGCATACGTATCTGTTTTTGAATACGCTGCCCCCCTCACTCAACCCAAGGTAACTTCAATGTCCCTAGCTCTATTTCCTTTTGCTTTTGTCGAATGCTTTCAAGCGTGAAGCCGTCTAGGGGGATGTCTGTAGAGACACTCTTAGTTTGCCACGTATTCAAACCATTTTGCTGTTTATTTTGACTGTTGACACTATCGACATTGTTTGGTTGCATGTCTGCATTTTCTCGTTTCTTCGATCGCCCAAGGTCACAAGCGCACTTGCAATTTCCGGACGCTAGCTACTGGTCTGTCGCGCTTCGTTTCTGTTGTGCTCCGCTTACAGCTTGCTCTCCCGGTCTCCTTGCAGTAAACGTCCTTGTCTCATAATCGGTTTTCTTCGGTTTAATTCTTGTGGAGTATAGGCACGATTCTAGACAGAAACGTTCCAGTCCTCTACAAGTAGTTGCGTTTGTTATTTTTCCCTTTTCTTCTGGCGTAGTTTTAGTACAACAGCGTTGAACAATCACCATTCGTTTACCTTTCGAATATATTCTGTTTCATTTTTGTTTTTCTCACACATCGGTATATACATTGCGCGTGTTAAAGCGGTCTAAGTAAAGTTCAGTTTGTAAGCTAGTCCGCGCAGAAGACCGCGCTCCTCAAGGCTTTATTTGTGGCTTGTAGAGTTCTCTTTGCTTTTGTCCACTAACGATGCTTCATTTTTTACAACGACGTTTTGCGTCCTCTCTGCACGTTGTTCGAATTGATAGAAATGACCTTGTAATGAAACTTTTGTGCACACACGCTGGTCGGCTCATCTACCTGTGGCGCAATTACTGGACGATAATACACGGATCTCTCACCCAATTTTTAGCTCCGCTCTACGCCGAACATCGTCGGGGAACCGACCGCATTTCAGCCGTCCACGGTAATCCCGGAATATCCTCGTCTTCGGGATACTGGTAATTTGGAATACTGTGGTGGTCACGTCGAACCCCACCTGTGAGTCAAACTCTTTCACTACTGCAGTTTGCTAGAACTTCTTTAACTATCCTGTTGCATTTATTCGTTTTTTTATCACAAAGTTTGGGCGAAGTTGAATTCATTAGTGCGTTCAACAAGCACGAGATTCTGTGAGTTCATTCTACAATTGCAAAAACAAGCTGCTCGTTGCAACTTCGGTGACTAGTTGGAGGAGCATCTACGTGGTCGATTGATTGCTGGCGTCAACGACACTGATCTTTAGCATAGATTGCTGGTCAAACAAGATGTGACTTTTCAAGTGGCCCGAGACATCTGCGAGCAGGAGGATGATGTCAATGCCGCTACAGTTGATAAGAACGTGACATTATTTCAGAAGACCAAAGCGCATACTTCCACCCAAAGTCAACCAGTGAACAGGCCTTCTCATGAACCCATCATCAATCCCGGTTGGAAGAAATTTAACAGGTGTTTCTCGTGCGGTGGGTTACACTTACGATCATCTTGCCGATTTCGTAGTGCTATCTGCCAATTGTGCGTCAAATCTGGTCATATTAAAGAAGTATGTAGAAGTCAGAAATGTCACCTGAGTCCAGTTAGAGAGACAAGTACTATAGAACCGTCCACTGCTGTT